>JAGPOY010003642.1:0-12889 GCA_018983105.1 Silene uniflora | reverse complement strand
AGATATGATATTGCACTAGTACAACAACCAGGAGGGATCTTACAAATAGGTTCACATAACTACACCAATGTCAACCTTTGCCTTAACATCTGATCATCATATACACATTCCTGAAACAAGTGTTGGTGTGTCTCCTCCTTATCCCCACTGACAAAGCAGTATACCTGCTGAGTAATCCTCATCTTGTGCAGTCTTTATTGCTTGATTACTTAGCCACTGATTGAAGCAGTGGCACTGCTTACTGATATTGATTCTGTTTCAGACACTTATGTACCAATGATAAAGTAATTAACCGGATTGTTTCAGCCATGACCAACCTTTGCCAATTGAATAACCTAAATGTGCAGCATTTTGGTCTGTTTGTATAGATCAGTTTGTTTTATTTTTGTATAACATATGTATAACTCATTATGTTTTCTATTTCAGTGTCCTCGCCAGCCTGATGGGAGCGTATTATGCGGATATTATGTGTGTCGATATATGTTGGAGCTAGTCAAAGGAAGATATATTAATATTACCCCAAATGTATGTTTTTTTGTCATCTTTTTTTGATCTCTTTCATAATACATTTAGGTTGCTAGACATACAATTTCATCCTACTCATTCCTGCTGCCCCATATACTGTAATATAGACCAGCCAGAACAGCCACCACTACTTGTTTACGCAAACTTCAAAATTAAAGCTTGTCCTTGCATTTGTTAGAAAACGCTATGCTGCTGAATATATATGGCCAATGCAAGATTTAAAATTATTCATGGCTTAATTTGTTTCTTCGGTGTTTAGCATTAGGACCCGTCCCCAAAGGCGCTTCCTTCATTATGCCATATACAATACTTTCAGTTCTCTTTTTCTTATTCTTTTAGACTGCCATATATACAGTAATTTCAGTTGTCATAATTTGCTTAAAGAAGCAGGCACCTAGCTATTCCGCTTGTTCGAATGCTTCCTGAAACCAACCTATGCTATGCCATTCCCCTGTGCACAATTTTGCCATAATATGCTCCATTTTGCCATGCTCCATCCAATTTATGTGTATCAAATTTCTACAACTAGTTTTAGTAGTAGCTACGATAATAATGGCACGTAATTGCTTTACTTTACATGTAACATATATAGCGTATTAACAAATTTTTTGGTTGTCCTATATATAGTTCATGCTTAACGCCCCAAAGACATATACGGATGAGCAAATCGACGAGGTGCGGAATATTTGGGCTGAATTCACACTCAATTTTAAGCCCAAAAGTAAACGTGGCCGATGAAGACGGTGAACAAATTTTTTTAATGTTCAGTTATTTTTTGCACTTGATGCAAGTACTAAGGATTCTAGGATTTTTGATTATGTTTTACAAGTATTTTCGATATTTGTAGCCAAACGGCTCTTAAAAACATTCACTGTGTATTTTTTCAAGGATTCGTCCTTGTGAAATGAAATAAAAATTGTTGCGTAAAATATGCTGGAGTTTCTGTATTGAAATGCAGGTTTAATTCTTAAATGAGTTATACGATTCAATCGTGTACGGGTTATTACGTAAAAAAAGGAAATATTAAAAAAAAAAAAAAAGAACGGTTATATGTTCACACAGTTCTCTTTGACATTATCAACCAGGACGGTTACTAGTTCCCGTTCTCTTTGTAAACAAAATTAAATTGGCGCCAATTCACTTTATCAACGAGAACTACCTTACAAAAGGAACGGTTACTCTCAGCAACCGTTCTCTGTGTTGTAACAAAGAGCACGGTTATAGTGTGCAACCATTCTCATTGTTATAACAAAGAGAACGGGTTGACTTTTAATGGACCGTTCTCTTATGTCAAAGAGACCGCTTGGCCAGAAGGCGGTCCAATGACACGTTAAGAACGGTGATGGACCGTTCTCGTTTCAGGTAATTGTAGTAGTGTAATCCTAACATATAAGACGCGCGTTACAGTTTAATATATTTTTATGTATATACATGCTTTGTTGCTTTTTATGGGGTTTTCTACATGCTACCATCGTGTTTTTTCGAATTCTACTTGGTACCATTCGATTTTACGAAACATCAGTGGTATGGTACTCTTAAACTTGTTTATACATCAGATGTAGTATACAATTGGTTTATAACACCATTTTTAATATCATGTTAATAATAAGTAATCATTAAGTAGGCCTAATATACTAACGTATATCGTGCCTTCGAGAATAATGATATGTTGTAGGTTATAGTTTATTTATAACACCAACTGTTATATTATCACTTTCTTAGATTTTCGAAGCATTGGATTACCATTACATTGCCTCTTTGTTAGCTCTCTTTGTTAGGCATTATAGAAGAAGATTCTTGTTACTTGTGTGGAGAAGAGAGTGAGTCCCAGGAACATCTGTTCTTCAAATGCAGATACAGTCAGAGAGTGCTTGACAGAGTTAAGAATGGGACCACGGTCAATCTACCACTTCAGAACGTCGGGGATTGGCTTCTCTTACGAATGGGCACAACGGAGAAGCAAGGGATGATCGTCGCCATTGTGAACGCGTGCTTTTACCATATACGGAGACAACGGAATCAATGTAAATTCGACTTGCAGCTCACCAGACCTGATGTAGTGGCTAGATTATTGATTGATGAGCTAAAGATCAAATTTACAGGAGTATTGGGGACACAGACAAGACGAGGAAATGGAGGATGGCGTTTGATTGATCAGATGCAGAATTAAGGTTCCTGAATTGGGGGAGAAGAAGACGGTTTTGTTGTCTGGATGTTTTGTCATTTGATTTTGTTGGTATACATTTGATTTTGTGGTGGTTTGGGCTCATTTTAGAATTGGGATGCAACCCATTTGTAATAGGGGTAGTTGCTTGCAATACCCGAATGGTTTTGGTACGATCCTTTTAATACAATACTTACATTTTATCGAAAAAAAAAAGTAAGTAATTCTCCATATTTATAATACAATTGTAAGCTTCATAATTTATGTAAAAAACGGTCTAACACCTTTTAGTTGCCTATAAAATACTCCGTATCATTATCAAATTAACCATTTCATTATAAAAGAAGTGGAACATCATATTTCTAATTTCTCAATATCTCCATCCCATCCAAATACAAATTCACCCATCATATTTACTTTTTAAGTGAAGTGAAGTCCCTGTCTTTTTTCTTGGTTGGTTTATCATTGAATATCTTAATTAAAATTGTCTTTTATCCAGTTTCCTCATCTTCCTATACTCCAGTATACTCGACCAACTCAGGTTTATCTCAGTTAAATCAAATAGCAAGATTTTCTCCTAAATTCAAGTTTTAGTTATTTTGACTAATATATATGATTTCATTGACATTGAACTACTCAAGTTCTCAATCTTGATTTTTCGTTAACTTATGAAAACTTCATTAGGAGCATATCTTGACACATTATAAGAAATCCTTAGACTGCATAGCATAATACAGACTAAAGTAGTAGCGCAATTTCTACCGTTAGTAGAATATACATCTGATTGATGTACTATATCAGATGGTGTAGTTTATGAGCATTAAGATAAGGTTTTCGAGTAAGTTCCATTATAAAGTTTTTGAATTCATTCACTTAAACATTATGCTCAAAAAATTACAATATAACTTAAAAATACTACATATAAACTTTGATGTCAAAAACAAAAAATGTAACTTATAAAATTTATAAAACTCATAAAAAATACACATAAACTCAGTTATATATCAAATTACATCCGATGTATATAATTTTTTTTCCCAATTTCTATTGGAGCATAAGTGCATAACTTTCTCTTTTGTGTGTATGCGTAATAATTTTAACTGATTGCGGTAATTAATAATTAGGAAAACTTATGAATTACCACCTAATAACTTAATAAGTTCTATTTTTTACAAATTACCACCTAATATATTCAACTTTACAAATAACCATAAACTTTTCATATTTTTCCACACAATTTTCACTTATTGTACATTCTTCTGACGGTTTTGCAAAATTATCGACTCGGATTCATTTTAACGAATTCTGATTATTTAAATGACCAAACTACCCTTCTTACTCCTCCAAATCAAACTATACCCCAATCCCCAAAAAAACAGAAATCGTTTACTAGAGCTCTTCATTTTCTGGCAATTTAAGTGACTGTACAACAAAAGTGACGCCTAAAAAGGAGAGAGACAAAGAAACGAAAAGACCAAAGCATCAAATAAAAAGCATAGATTATCACTTCAAAGTAATTAAATGCCAGGAAAGACATATCTTCTACGGATTACTTCTTTTCGGCTTATTTTTTTACTCTAACTGCAAATTTCTCGCTTTTCTTTCTTTCCAAGGCAAACCACTGTAAATTAATGTGTGTTGAAAGAGGATAAATTGAAGGAATCCCTAAATTGATTTCAAGGGTTACTGAATGAGGGTGTAATCATGAAGTGAGAGAGGGGGTGAATTAAGGGAGTAAGTGTGTGTATAATAATTAGTAAGGGTAGTTTGGTCATAAAAAATGGTCGGAAGTTGTTAAAATGAAACTGAATCGATAATTACGCAAAATAGTCACAAGAATGTGAAGTAAGTTAGATTGGTGTGGATAAACAAGAAAGTTAGGTGGTTATTTGTAAAGTTGAATATATTAGGTGGTAATTTGTAAAAAAATGGAACTTATTAGGTGGTAATTCATAATTTTTCCTAATAATTAAGATGGTTATAATAGCATATCAAAACACAAGCCAAGCATATGATATGATAATTTTAACTGATAAGATATATATGATAATTTTAACTGATCGTGTGTATACATGAAAGTCAAATTAAATGTGTTATCCTTAGTTTAAAACATATAGAGTTAAAGAGTACCCACGATTAAGAGAATAATTATAATCATTGCTTTCAAAACAAAAAACATCCATCTTCGTATATTGATAGGCTATCGCACACCTATGCCAAAATAATATCCCTAAACACAAATGAATGTAGTAATAGGGGTCGAACCACAAGGAGACGGGAGTTTGCTAAACAAGTTGCTATGGGTAGAATTCTATCTAGGTCGGTTTAACGATTGGGTGTTTGTTTTGGGTTTACGAAATAACAATGATAAAAGAAGATGTCTAGGGAAATCGGGTCACTCATGCAAATTAGGTAAATGCTCAAGTCAAAATAAGAATTGATAAAAGCGATAAATGTTTAGGCTTTAAGACACCCGCCTTTCGACATTAGCATCAACCATAGAATGGGTCCTAGAGGCTCTCGATCTTACTAGGTCACTCTACTAACATATGCAAAGTCTAACTCAAGTTCCGTGCCTCTCGACTTATAGAACGAATTAACCCACTTAACCAATGCTTAAGGCCTTTAAACAAATATTAATCATAATGAAACGAGCATGTGATTAGAAAATATTTATCGATATCAATTTATCCTATTTCAACAATCACAAGAACAATTTATGCATGGCTTCCTTTAGTCCCTAGACAAAATAATCTACTCTAACGTAATGGAATGTAAACTAATGAAATGATAAATATAATGGAAATAGAAATAGAATTTCCTTGAATGAAAATAGAAATGTAGAACAATGCAAATGAAAATAACTTGAATATAACTTGGAATTATAACTTGAAATTGCTAAAGGAATTGTTTGTAATAAAATGGAAATGATAAACTAAACTAAACTAAAATAACTACTAAAATATAGAGAGAAATTTTGGTGGAAAAATATGTGTGAAGATGTGTGTAGAGATATGTCGAATACTACCTCCTATTTATAGTAAAATAGGAGGTGAAACGTAAACAATTCAAAAGAGCATAGAATGGGTCAAATCTCTTCAATTCTTGATTAAATGCTTGAGGAATCTAATGTTGGTGTTTTAATGCTTGTTTAAGAGTGCGAGTAAGAGCATTAAGAATAGTATCTAAAGAATTTTGGCATCCTATGCTCTTCTTAGCATCCAAAGTTTTCCACCATAATTTGGACTTTGATCACTTGGGCTTTGACTTGCATTGACTATATTTTACATTTGTTGCATTAACCCAACAATCAACTCATGCAAACTTCAACACTTAGTCCAATCTTGCTCTCATACTTAGCCTTGTAAACCAGTCTTGCAAAATTAGTAGAATTAAACTCCTAAAAGCTCAAGTACCTACAAAACATGTCAAAACAAGCAAAGATACTAGAATACATATATTAGCACATAAAACACTAAGATAAGTGCCGAATGACATGAAAAGTAAAGCTAAATTAAGGGGGTAAAATGTGTAAATTAGGCACTTATCATATATATATATAAGGATGTCAATTTGCACATCCTTCGACAATTCGAAACTATTACTGAAACATATTGTTGGACCTTTAGACCTAATTAATTGTTTTGATAATGACAGTAATGATTTGTATGTGGAATTAATATTATAAACATATGCGTGTAATTGTGTGCTCAAGTCTTGATATAGAAAGGAACAATTACATAGACGCAAGCTTGAAGTTTGGACCAAGGAGGTACAACTTCAAGACACTTGATCGTTGTATTTAAGCAAGATCAAGATCAGAAACCAATCACGACACTCAAGATGAGAGACTTGTGAAGAGACGATTCATGCACTAAAGATCTTTCGAAGATTAGATAGTATAGGTCGTCATCCGGTAATGGTTTTACTTTGTGTGATATAAAGGTTAGTAAAGTTATCACCTCACAGCTATAACTTTAATGCTGGACAAAAATGATGCGTTAATTTTTAGAAAATATATTTTTAAATGTGTTATAAAAATCAAAGAGTATTTATATAATTGGAATTATATAATTAGAATTTAAATTGAATGGAATATTGATTTGTAACACGATATGTACGTCGTCATTCAACCTAGGGTTTCATTTAAATTCTATCTCGTTTTGTTATGGACTATAGGAGGCCGAAATGGACCCAAGGAAACCCTAGGGTTCGGCCGAGCAACCGATAAAGATCTAGAATGTCGTCGACTTGTGCAACAAGTCGTCTAGGGTTTCATCCTAGAAACCCTGGATCTCTAGCTTATAAATACTCTTCTTCATCCAACATTTAACTAGACTTTTGAGAAATTATTTTTAAGCAAAAATTCTTTGAGCTTTGATTTTCTAATTTATAAATTGCTTAAACAAAAGTTGCGCATCAAATTTGTCAATCACTCGAAGGAAAATCGTTATGGATACTAAGTACACAAGGATATTATACTCACTCATTAACGTGAGATTACTGTTGGGGAGACTTGGACGCTGAAGATGACGAGTCCGAAGAAGAAGAAGAAGAAGTTGCTAATCTTTGCCTAAGTAACGTTAGTCTTGACCTAATCTCCGACAGCGACAATGAAAGTGATAGTTCTAATGCTGAGATGTGTCTTGTTGGAGATTCGGGCTCAGATGATGATGAAGAGGTAAGTTTTCTTGAACTCAAGAAACAGGTTAAGAAACTCTCTAAGAGTGCTTTAATTAAGTATTTTGAACAATCCCTTGATCATTGTCATGAACAAAGTCTAGAGTTAAAAGACCTTAAGGAACAAATCCTAGACATTGCTGAGGAAAATCAACTTCTGAAAGCTAAAGCCAAAAACCTCAAATCTAAAGTTACAGCTACTCCAGCTATAACTTCAGACAAGACAAATGCTGAGAAAACCGCTCTTGAATCTAAAGTTAAGGCTAGTGATGCTATAACTTCGGATCTAAAACTCAACGTTAAGCATCTTCAAGCTAAAGTTATAGCTAGTGATGCTATAACTTCTGAGCTGAAGAAAGTCAATGAGATTTTAAAATCTGAACTAAATGACAAAGATAATGTGGTCTCCGAACACAAGAGAGAAATTACGTTTCTTTCTAATTAAGCAATTGAAAGAAGCCGAAGATAGTATGTCTAAACTTAGAAAGCAACATGATAATGAGGAACGTGTCTTGAATGAACGTTTTGATAAATTTCGTGAAGATTTTGAGAAAGGTAACTCTTCCAAGGATTCGAGTATAGACCATTCGAAATGTGAAAAAGAAATTGAGTCCTTGAAAGAATTACTTTTACATGCACGAAAAGTTCATGATAAATGGGAAGGAAGCACAAAGGTTTTAAACTTCCTTACCGAACAATCTGATAACAAAATGAAGATGGGACTTGGTTATGAGTGCTACAGCCGTAGAGACCATGATAAATGCAAATCCAATCCTTATGATCATGATTTCAGAAAAAGAAAATATGTTAATTGTAACACCCTCATATACCGGAGTGCCTTTACCAAGGACTACTCTAGCATATGGGAGCATTACCATCTCGACATAACCGAGGTAGTGAACATCAAAAGTAATAATACCAGTACATTTATTAAATAATCATAGTTAATGTCTCACAATATCTCAAAACCAACAACTGAATGTAAACTGTCTCAAACAATAATAAAAATACTAATGTCGGCTAGACTAAGACTAAGCTTGTGGCGACACTTCCCAACCCAGAAGCACATCATCATCAACAAGCTCATTACCTGCTAAAACAACTGCTCACCATCCTCGAATGGATCACAGCAGGTCAAAGACAAACAACCGGGGTCAGTCAACTGAAGATAAAAGTAAGACAATCAATATATATGAACACAAGCGGAAGCAATGCAATAACTCAAACAAGTGTGATCTCCGATCTCCCTCTCCTCTACCAGAACCGACTACATATCGCAACATGTAGCCCTACCAGATTACCCATCGCAACAGATAATCCTCGCCGCCAGTGGGAAGACCGCAGCCCGCCCACCTAATAAACCCAAGCCATTAATGTGCACATCCCTCCTGGCTGAGAAGACCAACGAGGCGACAATGGGCGTGATCACCTCTCACAGTGACCACTCAGCCTCACAATAATCACAATCTCAATCAATATTATCAACATCCAATCACATATGAACATAAAACAGTCTTACGCAAACAACAATTAACTGAGTAGGATTAACCTACCTTATTTGCAAATTTAATCAAGAATCACAGCAATCACAATAGCAGTCAATCGCAGAATCCTCCCTCTACGAATCCGTCACCTAATATCAATTGTATACGATTAAAATAAACCCTAATATTGACCTAATCGTAGATTAGGGTTCATAAGTACTATATGATAATTACTTAATCGATGTGATGCTTACCTTTATGATCTAGATCTACGTTCGGTCTTCAATGCAAGGTATGAAAGAGAGAGATGCAGTGTACGTCATTTAGTTTTGTCAAATAGGGTTTAGAAATAGAATAAAATCATTTAGAATAAGGTCTCTCCCTTTTATACTTATTGCATAAAAACCGGAAATTCTAACTCGTCAGACCATCGGCTCGGTCGAGCCAGAAATGGCTCGGCCGAGCTAACCTCAGCTCGGTCGAGTCAAAGTGACTCGGCCGACTAGTTTCATTCTAGGAGCTTCTGAAACGTGACACAAACACAACAAGGGTCCTGAAGGGGGCCTGCTCGATCGAGCTACTCCTAGCTCGGCCGAGCTACTTATGCTCATAATTCCGTAGTATTACAGTCTTCCCCTCTTAAAAACAAACTTCGTCCGCGAAGTTCACACATATACTCAAAACGTGACTCAAGACTCAACGCAAAGCTTAACTCATACTTGACTTTTAACAAACGAATACTAAATAAGACTCACAAAACTCGATATATAACGCACTAACTTGTAAAAATATACTCGCGATCATCTCCTACCCCCCTTAAAGAATCAAGGTTACGTCCTCGTAACCAAACTCGCCTGGTCAAAGAGATGTGGATACTTTTCGCGCATAGCATCTACTGCCTCCCATGTGGCTTCCTCAACTTGATGATTTGACCACAAAACTTTGACCAACGATGTCTCACCATTTCTAGTTTTCCTCGTCTTTCTGTCTAGAATCTCCTTTGGTGTTTCCACATATGTAAGAGCTTCATCCAATTCTACATGCTACACCTCCAACACATGTGATACATCAGGAATATACTTCTTAAGTTGCGAGACATGAAATACATTATGCATTCGATCAAGTGCAGCAGGTAGAGCTAGCCGATATGCTACCTCGCCCACACGATCAAGAATGTCATAAGGACCAATATATTTCTGACTCAACTTGCCTTTTTTTCCGAATATCATTAGCCCTTCATTGGAGACACTTTCAGCAGAACTTTGTCCCCAACGGCAAATTCCACCGCTCGGCGATGTAAATCTGCATAACTCTTCTGTCTATCCTGAGCTGCTTTTATCTTCTGCCGAATCATCTTCACATGTTCAACCATCTCTTGCACTAACTCAGGTCACAAAACGACTGCTTCTGCACTATCATCCCAAAATATTGGACTTCGACACTTCTTACCATATAATGCTTCGAAAGGTGCCATGTCAATGCTAGTATGATAGCTGTTATTGTATGAGAATTCGATCAAGTCCAAGCAATCCTCCCACCTGCTTCCGAATTCCATGACACACGCCCTTAGCATGTCCTCCAAGGTCTTTATAGTTCTCTCCGTTTGTCCATCTGTGGCTGGGTGAAATGCGGTACTCATCTTCAAGGTAGTACCCATTAACTCTTGTAGCTCTTGCCAAAATCGCGAGATGAATCGCGCATCACGATCCGAAACTATGTCTTTAGGCACTCCATGCAATCTCACTACGTTCTTGCGATAACCATTTGCCAACTGAAGCTTACTCCAAGTGTCTTTCATTGGAATGAAATGAGCTGCTTTAGTTAAGCGATCCACGATCACCCAAATCATGTTATTACCTTGTGCTGTACGCGGCAATCCCACAATAAAGTCCATGGAAATTGACTCCAATTTCCATTCAGGCACATCAAGTGATTGAACCTTAGCTTGTGGTCGTCTTTGTTCACCTTTGACCCTTTGGCAAGTTAAACACCTTGCAACGAATTCCGCGACATCATTCTTCTTTCCGGGACACCAGAAAGTCTTCTTTAAATCTTTATAGAGCTTGTCTCCTCCTGGATGTATAGAATAGGGTGTACAGTGAGCCTCTTTCATAATTATCTCTCTTATGTCCTCATCAGCTGGCACACACCATCTTCCATCAAACCTTACACTTCCATCCGAGTGAATGGAAAACCTGGTCATGTTCGCCTCTCCAATCTTGTCTCTCCACTCCTGAATCTTAGGATCAAGGAGTTGCTTTTGCTTCAACTCCGTGTAAAAGTCTGGTTCTAAGGTCAAATTACTAACTTCATCACCTTTGCGAATCATGGAAATCCCCATCTTGTTCACCTCATCCTTCATTTGCATCAAGGACAAAGATGTACACAATGCATGTATACTCTTCCGGCTCAATGCATCTGCAACCACATTGGCTTTCCCTTCCAGGTAGTCTATTTTCATGTCATAATCTCCGATTAGCTCCATCCACCGCCGCTGCCGCATGTTCAATTCCTTTTGAGTGTGGATATACTTGAGACCCTTATGATTCGAAAATACCTTAAAAATTGCACCATACAGGTAATGTCTCCAGATCTTTAAGGCATAAACAACTACACCTTGCTCCATGTCATGTGTTGGGTAATTCTCCTCATATTGTTTAAGCTGTCTCGAGGCATATGCAATCACCTTTCTGTTCTGCATAAGCACACACCCCAAGCCATTCTTCGATACAACTGTATATACTTCAAAATTTCCATCCCCTTCTGGTAATGCTAGGATAGGAGCTGTGGCCAGACGTTCCTTTAATGTCTGGAACGCCGTCTTACAACTCTCATCCCAGTGAAATTGAGTCTCCTTCCTCATCAACGCCGTCATTGGTTTCGCGATAGTTGAGAAATCCTTCACAAATCGCCTGTAGTTGATGCGTGCATTTCATATAGTCTTTATGGTCCATTTTGGCACGCATTTCTATGTCATTTAGGTGATATATTGTCATTTTATGCCCCGAATATGCTACTTTGTACTTTCATTGCTATCTTGTAGGTACAAGCTGAGAAGTAGTGAAAACCATGCCGGAACTGCCCCAAGTACGCTCATTTAGGAGATGGAAGAGTCGGAGCAGATCAGTCATGCATTGGGAAGCGCAAAACCGTCCCATAATCAAGTTAAAGGGCCAAGTTATGAGCTAGAAGTGGAAGAAGCCTCGATCGACCCCTGCTGTTAGTCGATCGAGTGATTTGCACTGACTAAAGATCTCGATCGGGTTGTCCTGTGCTCGATCGAGGGGATGCTATGTTGGAAGTCCTCGATCGAGGAGGTGTGTTCTTAGATCGAGCGGTTTCTGAGGAGTTTTGCTCGATCGATAGGGTCATTCTCTTCGATCGAGGAGTATTTTGTGATGGGATTTGCCTCGTTACTTAATTAGGTTAAATTACGCACTTAGCTTATTATAAATAAGATTAGACAACTAATCAGAAGGATCATATCTTCATACCTCATACTTATTATCTCTTAATTACTAGCTACTGTTACTTTGCTTTTCGTTACGGTTATTTGTTCAAGATACGGATTTTTGTTGTTTGCAATTCCCGATCTTCAACTTTGTAATCATTCTTTCCCTTTTATTTAATCCTTGCTCATCTATTATTGTTTTAATCAATTCTATTATTAGCAATCATGTCTCATGTTATTAGATTAGCAATTGTTAGTTTAATGCCCCAAGCCATGCGTAGCTAATTTCTTCAAGGGTTTTTCCCATTTATACCCCCGAAGTTTTCACTTTTCCCAACTGTATCCTTGCGTATGGCATAGTACTAATTGTGCCCTTGAACTTTATTAGTTGTTCCCATCCGTGACCAAAGTAGCCAAAACCGTTACTTTTGGCCGTTAAGTGCCAACATGTCACAATTGAACCATCAAATTTCAACTTTTTTACCAAAATTCTCCTTAAATTCAACTCATATCCCAATTGAACCATCTACTAATAAAGTTCAAGGGCACAATTAAGGAGGATTTTGGCAAAAAATGTTGAAATTT
>JAGPOY010003641.1:0-12892 GCA_018983105.1 Silene uniflora | reverse complement strand
ACTTATTGAATAAAATCGGAAATTCTAAGTCGTCAGACCGTCGGCTCGGTCGAGCTACACCTGGCTCGACCGAGCTACTCTGAGCTCGGTCGAGTCAAAGTGACTCGGCCGACTAACTATGTTCCAGGAACTTTTAAAACTAGACAACTCGTAAAATCGCCTAAGTGTCAAGCTGCTCGGTCGAGCTACTTCTAGCTCGACCGAGCTACCTATGCTCGTAAATCCATAGTGTTACAACTATACTTGATGGGCTCCTGAACCGCTTTTGCACATCCTCTAACACATCGCCTCATACGGCTTTTCACAAGAGGGTCTTCGAATCTTCGAAAGCTTTGACAAGAGAGTTTATCTGACCAAATAGATTGTAACCGGCAATCCGACAGCAACTGCATCGCCATAGGAGCAACAAAGACGGCGCCGATCTTCCCTATAGTGCTACGACTCCCATAATGAGAGACAAAACCCACAAAATGTGGGAGCAAACCCACCATAAGTGGGGACAAAACTCTCCAACAGGGAGAGGACAAAATAAGAAAACCTAAAAAACAGTAAAAAAACAAAACGAAAAGCGCAATAAAAAACATAAGAGGAGACCGCCACCACCGATCCCGCCGTCTCAACCACCAAGCCCAACAACTAGCCCCTTCATTCAACTCTTAGTCACCAAAAAAGAACCATCTCAAGAAAAGCCCACAAAAAACTGACAAAAAGGAGGAACCGGTGGGCTAAACATGAAAAATTAGCAATTTTTTTATGGTAAAGAGGTGAGTCGCGGGAGATCGGTCTCAGGGAGGCCATATCTCCGGCGGAAGAAAAGGCTAGCAGGGGGAGACAGAGGGGGGGCGGCGGCGGAGCAATCTGTTTAGGGTTTGGGGGGTTTTTTTTGGTTTTATTTGGGGATCTTTTTAGAGAGGGAAAGAAGAGAGAGAATGATTACATTAATTTCGGTAGGAATGTTGACCAAGATGTGGATAGCAGAGGGCCTTGTCTCGACACAGTACAATGAGATGTCCCTGGAAGATGTAGCATTGCAGCGCGTTGAGCAGTTGAGCCACCGGTTCATGATTCAGGTTGTGAGGACCAACTATGAGGGTGTGATAAAAGCTATTAGGTTACACGATCTTCTGCGTGATCTCAGTGTCCAAAAGGCGAAAGAGCAGAGTTTTCTCCAGATCTTTAATCCTAACAATTCAGATAGCGGTCATGTGTCTATGCTGGCAATCCAACCCCGTCGTGTTGCTGTTCATGCAAGCACTGCTTTGCCTACACATATTTCGTACCTGAGGTCGCTTGTACTGCTGACGCGATGTAGTATCTCACATTCTTCTTACAATTGCAAAGAGGTGTTAAACTTCCTATTTGTGTATCAAAACTTCAAGTTGCTGAGGGTGTTGAGTATCTGGGGTATTAAGAGTGTCAGTGGCATCCTACCTAAACAAATTGGGTGCTTAGTTCACTTAAGGTACCTAGCAATACGTGCTACGAATATTTATCGTTCTTCCTAGCACAATAGGAGGCTTGAGGAACTTGCTAACTTTAGACTACAGGGACATTCATCTGGAAAAAGAAGTACGGAAAGAAAATGTAAAAATAGAACTGCCCGATATTTTTCAGGGGCTTGTGCTACTAAGGCATCTATTTTTGCCGAATGAATGTCCCTGGAGTGTAAAAGAGTTGAAGCTGGGTCATATGAGGAATTTGCGGACTCTATGGGGGTTGAACGATAACTTGTGTTTTTTGAGGGAAATGCCAAAACTAGGCACTTCCTTAAAGAAGCTAAAGATTGTTGTGTCAAAAAGGGAAGTGTTGGAGGCTGCCTTCCGTTTCCCATCCCTCATGGTCGATGTACTCCACACTTTCCATTGTGATCTAAGACACAGGCTAGGACTTCGCAATGTAGTGCCTCTGCATACGCGGGAACACTTGCTAAAACTGACACTCATTGGGGAAATTATTTTTAATATTATCGCAATAAAATTGAATTAGCTAGCCATCGTTTCGTGGCATCCTCATATATAAATAGTCTGCAACAAAATATTCTTTGTTTGAGGAAGCAAACACAATACATATGACCATATAGCATAGCAAGCATACCTCAACAATCTAGTGAACTGAACAAGGATACTGTAAAGTTTGAGAGATAATTGTGAATGATTAACTGTATTCATTAGCAAAGAGTATACAAGGCTTTATATACTAATTTACAATAATGTGAACATAATAAGATCAAATAACTATACAAAATAATATCCTTAATTATAGCCTTAAATATAGAACAAAATAAACAAGATTGATACATTGTTATAATCATATGATTAGTTGCCTTCAATAGATGATGTCCTTGATTGTAGAATATTAGTTGATTGAGCATGATTATATGATATATCTTTAACATTCCAACTCAAGATGGACGGTCTTTGACGAAGGCCTATCTTGGATGGCAGTTCGATGAAACGAGCCTTGTGGAGTGGTTTTGTGAGAGTGTCTGCCAGCTGATCAGTACCATTTATATGTTGGACACGAATCATATTCTTGCAAATTTTTTCTTTGACAAAGTGAAAGGAGAGAGCTAAATGCTTCATCCGTGAATTTGAGTTTTCCGAGTATCGTAGTGTGTTGCACTAAGGTTGTCACAGTAAATGGACGGAGGACGAGTGATAGATATGCCGAGCTCATGAAGGAGTGTGGTTAGCCAGAGAACTTCAGAGGTAGTGTCTGCAATTGCCATGAATTCAGCTTCTGTGCTTGAGCGTGAAAGAGCTTTTTGCTTCTTAGAGGACCACGAGATGGGGTTGTGGCCTAGGTCTGCATCACAGAAAGCATGTAGACGAAGGGGAGAGTGTTTGTCGAGGTGGATGCCTAGGTTGAGGGTGCCTTGCAAGTAGCGAAGAAGTCGTTGAAGGGCTGCCCAGTGAGTGGTTGTGGGGTGACTGAGAAATTGGGCGAGTTTATTGACAGCAAAAGCAATGTCAGGTCTCGTGAGAGATAGATATTGCAAGCTGCCAACAATGGCTCGATAGTCAGTCTCGTTTTCAATAGGATGATTAGGTTGGGTGGTGAGAGGCGGATGGGTGACCATTGGAGTTGAGGATGGGTTGGTTTCGTGCATGTTGAATTTATGCAGAAGGTCAGACAAGTATTTTGTCTGGTTTAGGTGAAGGCCGTTTTTGGTTGGGGTGACTTCGACGCCAAGAAAAAAAGGATTATTCACAAAAGCCATGATGCAAAATTTGAGCAAGTTTGAAGCATCAATTCAATTGAAGCTCTTGCCAATCCTAGCCTTCTATAATGCAAAACTCATTCAATGAAATGCTTGAGATCTTTATGCATATTAGCCATATACATGAAAGGAAAACAATATCAAACTTTCCAAAACTACAAGTCCAGACACCATCTCATAAACTATATCAATATTAATATCGACAGAAACAATTTTCGCCTTTGTCAAGTTCTTCAGCACACCCTCATATAGTTTACATGGACACAAGGATTATTCACAAAAGCCATGATGAATAAATTTATAATTTCAGCGACTTATGTCAAAGATGCATTAGATATAAGAGTAATTTAAATTTTACTTCCTTTTGAAACACGTTTTGCTAAAATTACACCCTTTTAAAATGATTTGCTAAAATTACTCCCAAAAGTTTATCACAGGCAAGAATTTGCTCCCAAATCCCCCAAAATCTCATTTGAGGTGAAAAAAACAAGTTATGTGACCATATTGCCCTTCATTTAAACTCAAATCAAAATTACTCCTTATTACACTCATTCAATTAAAAATCCAAATCAAAATTTTCTTTCAAAAACAAAAACCCAAATTAAAATTACTCTCTCATTCAAACACACATACTCAATTCTCAAAATTCAAACCCTAAAACCCAATTCTCCCCTTCAATCATCACCTAAATTATAATTTGAATTAATCGTCTAAAACACAACAATGAAAAGGTTTAAGATAACGAAATTTGGAATAAAGGGAGAGAGAAAGAAAGATACTCACCTTCAAATAAATTTGCCCGACAAATTGTAAAAAAAAAATTGAGTGAAATTTTGGAATGTTAGAATAGATGATATGGAGTGATATGGTTAAAGAGAAAAGATTATAACACAAGGGTGAAGAGATTACAAGGGCAAAATAGTCATGAAAATGAGAAAAAGGCGAGAAAACACAAAAAAAAGACGGAATATTACACCTGAGTTGGAATTTGGGAGCAAATTCTTGCATGAGGTGAAGTTATGGAAGTAATTTTAGGAAATGGTTTTAAAAGGGAGTAATTTTAGCAAAACATATTTTAAAAGGCAGTAAGATCTAAATTACTCTAGATATAAGCTCCATCATGACCTCATAGCATGAGATGTTCCCTCTCACAATCTAAGACTTTTAGTGATTTTGGAAAAACAAAATAGTCCTGGCCTGAAACCAATAGGCGGGGAAAACGGCAAGGAAAAGGGAAGATTCACGATTGGAGGTCGAAAAATAAAACCCAACATAATGCTTTTATTTCAATTTATGCTATTATTTCATTATATTTGTCATTATATATGCCAAAAGGAATTTGAGTAATGAAATTGATTGAAAAGATTTGATACTAATTAGGCCCTCCAAACAAGAGTGTATACTCTCTTTCAGGATGATGATGTATGCTTGCATCTCCCAAATAATCAGCCTTGTAAGTATCCGGAATATCAGAGGTCACTTGGATTGGCACCGTTTTTGGAATGTGAAACATGTAGTCTGAGTTAACAAATTTGATATTAGAAGCATAGCATGTTCTTAAGAAATCACCACTCACAAAAGCTCCGGATCCCATTGGTGTACATTTATCCAAGTTAGGAGGACTATGGACCTTCCCTCCTATTTGCACCAACTTTGCTCCAGATTTCATCCCTGGAAGCAACTCTTTGGGCCAATAACCCATTGGTTCGTTCTTTCCAGTCGTAAAGTCCTCAACTAGCCACCAATTACCTGATTTTGAATCCTGCATGCAACATATTAGTTAGTTTCCCTTAAAGGCCAAAGATGATAAATAGTTTACGACTAATTTGGATCTGTTAGATTTAGAAGAGTATATCTTATTCGAATATATGCCTATACATACCCGAGACATATCTAATGTATACGACACTATCAAGTTTGTACCGCTACAATAATTCTCGTGACAGTCGACTATATGAAGCGACGGCACAAAACAGTCGCCAGTTTAGCTACTGAACATAGTTTCGGCGGACTGAAGACAGTTGTCAAATTGGCGACAACATAAATTCCGTACAATAATACATAGGTCAGCGACTGAAAATTTAGTATCATACTTGGATTAGTTAGTGACTTATAACTCGGATTTTATTTCCTTTAATAAAAATGTGACTTGTTGCCCATAATGTTGTTGTTCTTCATGTTCTTGGTGCTATGGAAGCCTTGTAATGCAAGGAGAAGAATATAAATAGAAGGACACTTGGTTATTGCGATCATAAAACATTCAAAACTCCTACTCTAGTATTTTGTGGCATGTATCAATTGTATTCGAACATATCAAAATAGTGAAACTATCTCTCCTGACTTGGTGCCCGTGATTTTTCCCCATTTTCAAGAGTTTTTCACGTACAAATTCTTGTTCTTACTTAGTTTCATTTCTTGTTTTGTTTATTTTGTCCACGAGTCACGCAACATCCACGAGCTAGATACCTAGCAATATAAACCCTGGCAAGCCTGTCACCCTGCGTGAATTCTTGCTAAAACAACGACTAAAATGGTGGCTGCCAATTTAGCGAGTAATTTAAGCGACTAGACGTTGCGACAGATGTCAGGCGGCTGTTTCAGTTGCCAATTCCAACTTAGAGACTAAAATCCATCGTTAGTTTCCCGAGGACTTAATTCTTATTGTATACGGAGTACATGGATTCGAACATTTTGGCCCAAGAGAGCTAGCATTGTAAGATACTAAGATACCAATCACAAATCTAAATTTCAATCCAATAAGATTTGGTTTTGATTAGACCTACAGTATAATGACATTTACCATACTAAACTCTAACGTGAGACTATATTAATATAATTGATTTAGCATACATAATATGTTTCTTCCTCCACTTATTTAAGATGTTCCACTTTTCTAAAACGACAAATTCACAAAGATGTTCTATTTTCCTTATTAATCTATTAGTTGTGGTTCTTATGATGTGTGACCTCACATTCTCTCTGTTGAGGTCTCTTCCCATATGTGTGTGAGTGGCATTGTCCCACATCGGTAGAATAATAGTGAAGAGACTAGTTTATAAGCTAGTGGGCTACTCCTCTTATCACCAATTGGTTTTAGGATGGAACCTCACTTGCTTATGGGCCGGTCTCATACACCTACTTCTATAAGTTCGGTGCGGAGGACTCAACAAGTGGTATCAGAGCCGACAGTTCGGCTTGGGACCGCAAGGTGCGATGTGGTGACAGTGCTCGAGATGGCGCGGAGTAGCGTCGTGATTGCGGAGTAGCACCACCGTTGAACTCTCTCCCTTGGTTGACCAGAGATGCGGAGTAGCCTGGTCGGCCGGACACGGGGTTGTATCGGGTGCGGAGTAGCGCCAAGTGAGGGGGAGTTTCGGCACACACACATGTGAAAGGGCGAGATGTTGAGGTCTCTTCCCATATGTGTGTGAGAGGCATTGTCCCACATCGGTAGAATAATAGTGAAGAGACTAGTTTATAAGCTAGTGAGCCACTCCTCCTATCACTAATTGGTTTTAGGATGGAACCTCACTTGCTTATGAGCCGGTCTCATGCACCTACTTCTATAAGCCCGCTGCGGAGGACTCAACACTCTCCAACTTTTATCTTCCTCCCCTTATTTTCCTCCTTTTAATATATACCTCCCGAAAGTAATGTGAAACATCTTAGAGAATTAGAAGGAGAATGATATTCACCTCACATTCCCTCGGTTTCTCCCATCTATTAATCATCTTTCAATGTTGATGTAGGTGTCGTCGAAGGGTTAGGAGTGGGCATTGGTTTGTTGTGTCGTGATGAGCACGGAGAGGTCTACTGGGGTGTTGTTATCAAGGAGCAATGGTCGAGGGGCCCTAATAAAGAAGCAGAGGCGGAGGCTCTTCTTGCTGGCATGAAAGAAGCTTGGAGTGTGGGATGTTCGCGAAATATGATCGAAGGTGATTGCGTAGCAATCATTGATGATTTGTCAAAGCGGAACCATGGAAGGAGCAATATTTACTTAATTTATAATGAAATTTCATCTAGGAGTCTTAATAGGGTGGCGCACAAGCTTGTTCGTCATGTGCGTCCTTGGTCGTATGGTAGACGGTCTTGGCCGAGTTTGCTTCCCGTAGACATTGCAGATGTTGCGACGGAGGATTTGATTTAATGAAGTAACCCTTGTGGTTTTCAAAAACAAAAAAGGAGTATGATATTATTATAGAACTGGCATAATAAATGATGTTGACGACTAAATTGTGAATAAGCCCATGTCTTACAAGAATATTATGATGGTATGTTTGGGATCTACCATGGGAAGTGAAATCCGTAATTGAGATATTTTAAGCGTTTGGGAAACCTTATTGGAATTTGACTTATCTTCTTATCAATTCCAACCTAACTAAAATTTTGGGGCTCTCAAGTATCTGTTATATAGTAGCCATTTCAATTTACATAACTATTAGATCTCCTAAAATAAAGTTTTTTTCGAAAAATGCACGCGGTGCCTTTGAGGTTTGACATTTTGCCTGAAATGCCCAATTTTTTTATCCCGAAAACTTTAAGCGGCCAAAACTCATGTTTACGAGCTCAAAAAGTGATAGTTTTTTTTTTCAAATCGATCATATTTTCGAGAACTACTCCCTCCGTACCATTCAAATGGTTACACTTGCCATTTTCGTCCGTACCATTCAAATGGTTACATACCACAAATAACCATATATTTACCTTTATACCCTTAGTGGACCACACATTCCACCCAAATAACAACTCATTAATCACCACCAACTCAACATTTAACAATATTTTAACCCAACTACTACCCCACCAACTCAATATTACTTACCATTTATACCCTTGCTTTTACCCTCTTTTCTTAAAATCCGTTTTTTTTACCACGTAACCATTTGAATGGTACGGAGGGAGTATGATTTGAAAAAAAAATTATCGTATTTGGAATTTGTGACCAAGAGATATGGTCAATCATAGTTTGTTCGGTCAAAATCTTCAATATACAATAACTCTTAGCCACGGGAACCAAATACGATATTATTTTATTTTAAAATCGTAGTTCTCGGAAAGATGATCTATTAAAAAGTATCTTTTTCTAAACACGTAAACACGAGTTATGGCCTCTTAAAGTTTTCGGAACAAAAATTGGGCATTTCAGGTAAAATGTCAAACCTCAAGGGCACCGCGTGCATTTTCCGAAGTTTTTTTGGAGATATAAATTAAGTCAATATTTTTCTTTATAATATTTTTTTTCCAATTGCAAATATTTCCCCTCACATCATTTTCTCTTCTAGTAGAGGAAAATTTGGTGACTTCGATCCCGACTTGTCTCACTTAATTCCAATTTCATGGGTTTCCCAAACACTATTCAAAAATTGAAATTCATAAATGAATTCAACGTGATCTCTTAATAATTTTATGGAACTTGATTTGGAACTGAATTAAAACATCTTGATTTCTATAATTGGATTCATGAAAATTAATCAATTACCCATTTTCAAACACTACTCCTAAAAATTTGTAAATCTTCTTTATAAAACAAACAACCACAGAGCCTACGTGTCGCTCTGTGGTTAAAAGTCAACAAGTCAAAGTCAATATTTTCTTTCCTAAATTTATGCCCCACGTTCTGTAGGAGCAATTAATTACTACAAATGCACAATGCTACTTGCTTTCACTCAATTGTTCATTGTTCACGATGCCATACTGCCATAACAAATACTCCGCAAAAATTAATTAATGAAAAACTCCCGTCTAATACCCTCAACTAATATACTCCATCGCATAGTAGATACTATGAATATATTGATGTGTATAAAATGCATGTTTGTAAAGAAAAATGTTTTTGACATTATTTGAACAAATACAATAAAATAAACACAAATTCTCATTGAAGACGGGGCATATCCGTCACAAGCTGGGGACGGATTAAAAGGATTAAGCTTAATTACACATTTATAAAGAAAGAAAAAAGTTATAGATTTGTAAAGGAAGAAAAAAATGAAATCTGATTATAACAACTAAAAAAAACTCTAAATTTGTTTCAACCATGAACAAGGACCATCAAAAGTGTTATGTGAAAAACATCAGTCATTACTAAAAAATAATGACTAAATACGAGAACGAAAAAATTACTCTAAAATACCAATTGGTTTTTATAAAAGTACTATTATTGACAATAAATTTTCGTTTTCAAAATACATGGGTCAAAATCTCATTTCAAAAGTGCATGAAACTAAATTTTCGTTTCAAAAATGCACGGGTCAAAATTCATTTCAAAAGTACATGGGTCTAAATTTTCGTTTTAAAAATGTACGGATCAAAATTTCATTTCAAAAGTACATGGGTCTAAATTTTCGTCTTAAAAATGTACGGTCAAAATTTCATTTCAAAAGTGCATGGGACTAAATTTTGCGTTTTAAAATTGCAAGAATCAAAATTTCATTTCAAAAGTACATGGGTCTAAAATTTCGTTTTAATTTAAAAATGTATCGGGTCGTAATCTTCACTTAATTCCGTTTCACTAATTAACAATTGGTACTACGTGAAAAACGTGGTCAAAATTTTCATTTAAAACGTGCACAGATCAAAATTTTCATTTTAACCTTGCACGAGTTTGACTAAGTGAAAAACAAGTTTAATATTTTGCCATCTGCAACTATTCAGGCCGATTCAGTTTTATTAATTTTGTTTTATTTTCATCCAAATAATTTTATTTGATATGTAAGTTGAGATTTCCTGAAATCGCTTGAATATTAAGACAAGGTAGTAACTCAGATTTAGCTAACAAAAGGATATATCATATACAATAACTACCTGGTCAATTGACCTTGATGCATTATTTACCTTACTTACAAATAAAATTTATAATTTAACTCTAAAAATTTAAATACGACTTTATAACTCAATTTTTAGATTGGTAATTTAAAATTGATTTAACAACATATGGAGAGATTTATTGCTCTATTTTAAAACATAAATAACTTTAAAAGAAGATTATTAATTATTATAAAACTTATCTTATATATATACCTTTTTAAAGAATCTTTTTTAAAAAACAAACCCGTGCAATTTGCACGGGTTTAAGACTAGTTATATTTGATTACTTACCTTGAAGATACTAAATACCAGGGCGAACACTGTTTTTCCAGGTTCAGATACAGGATGGGCAACTTCCCCCATAGTTCTCTTTTGGTTTACATGCACATAGCCTGAGCAAAGTGCATTGTAGCATCCTGTCTTCTGCTGACCATCTACCTGAAGTTTAACAAAAGAACACCAATTAGCAAATGGATTAGAAGACCCATTATTGTTATATACGAAGTAGATTTCAATTTGCACAAATAAATTAATCTATTTCCTAATTTGTTACAGTGATAAAGCGTTAAATCTTACCATCCAGAAACTGTATGTCCGTGGTTGATGGTCCCCATACAGTACTGGATTGATCTGAAAAATACCAAAAAAATTCTCATTCAATATAAATAGCACAAATTAGATTATACATCCAGATGTATATGACTATGGTACATCCACTACAAATCTAATTGAGCTTATATGTAATTTTTTTAAGCTTTAAAAAATTTTGACTTGCAGTTTAGTGTTTTAGATGTTCAAATTAAAATCTAATTGTGTTTATATGTATTATTTTTGAGTTTCAATATATTATTTTGAGCTAAATTTTTTTATAAAGGCGCTCAAATTTTTTTTAATAAAGCTCGTAAAATATACATATAAGCTCAAATCCTTTGTTATAAAGCTCTAAATCTATACTACCGGATGCATACAACTGATTGTATAATCCGCTAATTGTATTTATAGTTATACTTTATAAGATTGTGTGTGTGGAACATGAATTCAAATCCTCCGAAATTGGTATTTCTATTTGAACTATATATGTGCAACTAAGATGATTTTATGATGAGACATTAGACAAAATTAATTTCAAAATGAGACTAAAAGCGGAGATAGATGATAAATGATGACTCACTGTCCATCCATATTCTATACTGTTGTACGGACCATCGACGCTTCCAATCAATAAAAAAGCTTCACTAATTTCTTGATCATCTACCGTGAAATTATACACACTTAGTGTTGTTTTTGCTCCAAAATATTGTAGAAACACATTATCCATCGGAGTTGTGATCCCTGCATACTGTCCGCATACAAAACCGCATGCTTATAGTCAATAACAGAGCTCAGGATTTGTGTTTGTTAGCCAAAACTCAGTAGAAGCATTAGAAAACAATGTTATTAGTATTAGTCGTGAATTGCGTAAATTCATTTTGGGGGTGGCTTGTGGCTACCCTATTAATTTAGCCCATTTCCTCGCCATTGGTTATAGTACCTCACATTTTAAGAAAAATCGTTTTGACGGATGAAGATCCCAGTAATAAAATCAAGCGATTCTACTATTTTGAGTGTCAGGCATGGCATGACTAAAATTAGTAGACATAGAGACCATGTTCTAAAATGAGGATATAGGTGCACGAACACGTCTTCAAATCAATAATGCACTTCGAAATTTGAAATATTTCAATTTTTATGTATAATAGAAAAAAGCTTAAGTCATTAAATTTAAATACTAAAATGATTAATATAGCTTTGTTCCATTATGTTTGTTGTGCGAACCTCAGTAGTATATCGCTCGAATGAGAAGTAACGGATTAAGAATTGTCGAGTAATGAATCTATACTCATATCCATGTCGTGTCTTGTTGGGAGTGGTACCGTCCTAAAAATGTGTAGTCTAATAAAAATAGATTATTGAGCATACATTTTCCACTTAATTAAATGTGATGTTGTTGTAAAGTGTGATCATACTTACATGCATGCCAGCTGAAAGAGGTGAATTTGGAGTTACAAGTCTAGAGTGTCTTCGGTTTGGAAGAGCCTTTACCCTGAGTAAATCATCCTTTTGAACTCTCTTGAACGGGACTGTCCCATTTGGACATAATTCAACTTCATCTCTCAATCCAACTGTAAATCTTGTCCTCTTTCTAGATATTGGTCCTGTTTCCTTAGGTAGCGAGCTAGGTCTCATCTATTCACATGAGGCACACATTTTATTAGTCAAAACTACATAACAATTATGTTTGGGAAGAAATGCAACACCCCATATGACTAAACTTTAATTGCATTATTCCCACTAATATAACAATTATGTTTGGGAAGAAATGCAACACCCCATATGTCATCTCAGCAGGCCGCGCCGGCCTGGGGACCCTTATACCACCATTTAAAGACAAATTTACAACGGGATGCGATCCTGAAGGGAGACCGACGGCTTGTCCACCGGTTAGAATCCTCTATTTTGAATTTTGGCTAATAACTTACAAAGGGTTATGAGTCTGTTAGATGACAGGCCGCCTGTCAACCGACTAGGAGTTCCTGATGAGTCTTCTACCTTTTTTCTTTTGTGAAGAGTCCCTCTTATTTGCTTGTAATGGACTATAAATACATTATTTTAGAAGAGAGAGAGAGAAACCCTCGATCAAAGAACTCCTCTGTTTAGCCTTAATTAATCTTAATCAAATTTATTTATTTATTTTTCTTATTTTTAACTTAATTCCTTCATAGCTTAGCTTATATCTCTCTCTATTTAGTAATGGGTACTTGTTAATTTTGGTTGTATGAAGTTTTGAAGACATTAGTCTGCTATTTATTCCAAGTTTCCATTTTT
>JAGPOY010003640.1:1448-14342 GCA_018983105.1 Silene uniflora | reverse complement strand
AGTGCTGTGTGACTTGAGGTCAGTGAGCACCGAGGCCGTAAGCGTCCCTCGGCTGGCCGGTTGCCAGGCCGAGAGGGTCAAGTAGTCCAATGCTGTGTGACTTGAGGTCAGTGAGCATTGACTTTGGTCAAGATGCTGACTCGGTCAGCCGGTGCAGAATATGCCCCATCACATTTCAATATTTTTATCCATATTAAAGTATGAAAAATTATAATGTGTTGATTTTAAATTTATAAATAATACATTATTATTAAACTAAAGTATCTATAAATACTGCACATGCTTACTCGTGATCTATACTAGTTGACGAGTAATCCGACAAGCTTGAATGTCCAGAACCTAATATTTTAGAGTTAAAATTTGATTTTGAATGTCGATAATGAATGAAAAGTGAACTTATGTCTAAATATTAACACAGGGGCAAAATGGTTATAAAAAAGGCTTTTCACCTGAAAGTGTAAATGAGTGCAATTTTTAAACTGAGAACATTTTAGAAGAATAATTTAATTAAATAAAAATAAAAAGTCAAATAAAAGCGAGTATTTATTAAATTACTTTTTAAATTACGCCCCCTAAATACTTTCGAATTCCGAGTATATATATTCCTATGGCGGACCAAACGACCAATATAGAAAGTCTTGCAACAACAAGCTCTCAAGTAAAAAGTGGCCCCCGTTTTCAACAGAAAAACATACATTTGATTCCTTACATCTCGCTTCCTTATTCACACTGCATTCTCAATTCCCCGTTTTCTGCTGATAATCCTCAGGTACATTTTTTTCATCTTCTCTGAATTACCCTTTTCATAATTTTTCAATTTTTCTTACAAAATTGTTAGCTTTTGCACCCAATTATTTATCATGTTCATCTACATCTGTAACAAATGATTACTGATAGAAAGCTCAAAGCTGGATTTTTTTTGTATTGATTTTGGTGTATAATTGGATTATGATCACATTGGTTTAGCTGATAATTGGGGTTTAGTTTGATAATTAAGCTTTAATGGAAGAAAAATTGGTGTAATTGTAATTTGGCATGTAATAATGTAGCTTTCTATTCCTGTCATAAACCCATCTTGGGAGAAAAAGTTGCTAATTTTGATGGGTGATTATCGGGTTTTGTCGTCGTAACGCGAATTTTCTCGGGCTTGTATGATTTGGGAAAGTGAAATTGATGGCAGTTTATGTTCTGGGTCATCTGTAAAGAATCTATTTTTATAATAGGGGGTTGGGGTGGGGGGTTAGAGGTAAGGGTGTTTTCGTCCTTAATTACCGGTTACCTCATTGTATGATTTGAAAAAGTGGAATGGGTGGCAGTTCTTATTATGGGTCATCTATAAAGAATCTATATAATGGGGGTTGGGGTGGGGGGTTAGAAGTAAGGATTTTTTCGTCCTTAATTGCCGGTTACCTCATTGTAGGTGACTAGGTGTGTCGTGTGATGCTTTGAGTATTCGAGTCTCTGAGACGCTGGGTTAATGTTGTTGTTGGCGCTTGTTTTGGGATCGATATTGGACTAATATGGTTCAATAAGTTGGAGTGGCGGGGGTAAGGTTGTTTTCATCCTTAATCAATGACCTTGCTGTAGGCGTGATGCTTAGAGTTTTGAGACGTTGGGTTAGTGCTGTTGTTGGCGGATGTTATGGGATGGATCTGTAGGAGTAATATGTGTCAATAAGTTGAATTGGATTCAAATATTTTGAGTTGAGAATTTGAATGTTTCTAAGCTAAGCAAGCATAAAGTTCAGTTTAAGATTTGCTTTGAGTGAATTTGTGGAGACAATGTTATCATGCTGTAAGGATGTTTCTTGTTGTTTTGGCACAGGAATCGGAGCTCTAGGGGTCTTGTGTGTTTAGCTTAAATGTGCCATCAGAACTCCCGTCCATCTATAAATGCGGAAGAGGCTATTGCTGCTGAAGAATGCCTCTTAATATACTGCAAGCCTGTAGAGTTGTATAACATTCTTCAACGGCGGGCTCAATATAATGTAATTTTAAGAATCCTTCTTAAATAAGTTCATTGTTGACAGTTTCTTATTTGTTTGAGGCTTGATGCACGAGCTATGTTACCCAGATTCGTTTAAAAGTGCCAGACACGACTTTTTTATGAAAAGTCCTCAAATTTTGGCTTAAAATGTAATGTCCAACTGTTATACCCATGTCCCAGCGTCGGATGTTGGACATGGGTATGCGAGGTAATAATAAGAGTGAGTCGGAGTAACATAGTGCATTTGTAATTATTGTGCAATGACACACTCTGGCGAAGCTACTATCTAAAGCCTCACTGAGTCACCGATGCTTATATCACCTATTAAGCGACACCCCCTTTGTTCCTCTTTGTCTGGGGATCATTAAGCCTCTCCAATATCATGAACAACTTCAGGAGTTGTTTGTTAAACTCTGCTTTAATGCAACGCTTACGGAAGTGATCCAGTTCATGGGTTGTTTGTATTCAGTCTTCTTGTTGTTTTTTGGGCAATTCTTTTAATGCTCTTATTGCTTTCATTCAGTCTAGATGACTTATTCTATCCAAGCCCTTGCTCTATCTGTAGTTCAAAACTTGTGGAAATGCTCCTATCCATGAGTTGTTTACATTCAGTTTTTGTTATTTATTAAATCTATGTGCTCTTTCACATGATCTTCTTTCTCACGTGATTTATATGTACTGTCATGCAGCGGCCATTTCTTTCAAGATGCCTGAACTACAAAATTGAGGCAAAATGGAAAACACTGTAAGTTTCCTGTTGCACTGTTTCCTCCTGCTGCTAGATGAATCAATACTCCAGGGCTTCGTGCCTAAAGAGCGCCACTTAGAACCTATCTTAAAAACCTTCAAATGTGTTGGGTACATCGCCAAGTTAAATGTTAAAAATATGGCTTGCTTGAGGATAAAAGACCATGAGAAATTGTTACGATAATACGATACAGAACTTCAAATATGACAGGAAAGAGGAATAATAAGATTGTCAAAGAAAGATGAGAGAGAAAGTGGGCAAGGTATTGAAAATGAGGAAATGTAAATTAAACATTTTACAATTCTGAAATCTGAATACGGGAGGATAGTGGTTGATAACAAGAGTTGTGCGTTGCAGGTGGATAGTTGTGGAAACTTATGTCGAAACCACACCTGTGCTCATTCTCGTTTTTGTATGGTTTTGTACGACACCTGTGACCACTATGCTCAACTCACGCGTATACTCACACCTGCACCACTACCCCTGACTCAGACTCATACTCACACCACATGAGGCGGTGTTGTGTGGTGTGATAGTAGTTTATACCGCCACAGGGGCCATTCCTATTTCAATGTTGTACCCGTTGAAACAAATTGTTGAAAAAGCGCTATTTGCTTTCTAGTGTCCTGCTTTAATGTATAATTGCAATTCATGTAGAGTGTACTGTGTGTAGGTTGCTAAATTGAGCTAAAGTTGATATTTTTTCTGTTCTGTTTGTAGACCAATGGATCAAAATGTAATCTTCAACTATAGAGACCAGAACAACTTGCTTCGGAAGACCGAAAGTAAGTTTTTTTCTTTCAATGGTTTTTATTCAGTCTAAAAATTATACAAATATACACTTGTTTCTATTAACATCACTAACTAGATAACTTTTCTTTGTTAACTTGCAGTCACGAGACATTTCACATGTCCTTTTTGCCTTGTGAGATGCGGAAGCTTCAAGGTACATATTATTCATAATCCCTCCCAACAAAACTTGACTATTTTTTTATTTTTGTTTCCTCGTGATGTGCTGATTATTTTCATATCTAATGGAATCGAAAGATTCAATATTATTTGGTTTTGGAGTATGGTGAAATAAAGGAAAACAACTTGCTAAACTGCGTGCACTTCCTATATTTTGAAGTGTTGTCATTTAAGTAGACTTTCGCCAAGGGGTCGTCCATGCTTAACGGCTCAACCTCTCTATTCTTTAAGATGGGGAAAAGTTTCCGGAAAGTCTAATTTTTTTGTTGGTTAATCACAGGAAACATATTCAACTTTTCTTCTAATTATTGCTGGCAAGAAAATAATTTTTGTCCTCTATTTGCAGGGCCTTCGTTTCCATTTGAGCACCTCACATGACCTGTTTAAATGTGAATTCTGGGTTAGTAATGCTGTGTTGAACTTAATTGTCTCCATCAAAACTTATGACTCCCTGCATGCGAAAATAACTTTGTCTTCCCTTTCCTGGCAGACAAGTGAGGAGTATAGAGCGGTGAATGTCTCAGTCAGAACTGATACCTTATGTTCAGAGGTAAGCTTTTTATCAATGCCTTGTACCGAGCTTTCAGCTGATAGGAATTCATTACCTTTGCTGTTTATGATACAACCACCACACAAAGCAATTTAGTAAGAAAAGCCTATTTATTGCCAAAGCAATTCAATTACTTGGCTATGGTAGAAATTCATATAAGAAAATGATATTTTCTAAGATTGCACTATGCTCAGCTTCTAAATAACTCGTATAGTCTCCATGCAATCAAGAGTCTTTTTCCACTATGACTTGTTGAATCACTCAGAGCTGCATAAGCCTAAAGTCTGTACCTTGCTAAAACTCTTAACTCAATATCAAAATCTAGTGATAGATAGATTATCTATTGCAAAGTCAATTAAAATGTTTGAAAGCCTTCTCTGTGTATACTAATGCGAGGATTAATGTGTAACTCACAGACATCTGCAGATGAAACTGAGCTGCAACTGCAATCATTTTCGTACTGGTGAGTCTGACTATGCGTGGTAAAATTTGTTTTGAGAATCTTAATTCTACCTGTAGGCAGGAGATTATCGAGAAATCCTTTTTACTATCAGGAATTAAATTTTTTTAACCTTTTTCAACAGTTCGAAGCCTCGAAAGCGTATTAGACCAGAAGATCCACTAGAGAAAGGAAAACATGTATTTCCACATGTATTGGAATCAGCCTTGACTCCGCCAGGCACTGACAGATTGCATAGTGGTCCTCTTGAAAGTAATGAGGGTATGAATATTTATTCAAATTCTTTTGAAAAGTTACAATGTGGGCAACTCCTCTTCAGGAGCACCAGGGGAACTTTTGCATGAATCCGTTCGACATTTTGTTGCAGGTGGTAACGTTGCGAGAGACTTGCATAGCTCCAGGCTACAAGGGGAATCCTGTTGTAGCTTTGAAAATGCTGTATCAAACGGAAATCAGGGGGTGCCGGTTGCTAGAGCTCAGTCTGTAGAAGATATAGACTGCTTGCATACTATGTCTGTCGAGAGAAGTCTAACTACTTCATTGCTTCCACATGCAAAATCAAGAAAACTCTCTTCTGATCATACAGCTTCTAGAAGGTATATAGATGATTCTTTCCTTGTTTTTTGTCCATCTACTTTGCTTTTTCTTTTTGTTTGGAATTTCTGCTCATTATGTGAAATGATAATTGCTAGATTAGTATGGTGAAAGGTGTAAATTATTGAGTTCCTAGAGCACTGAACCCCTGATATTAATTATGGGACCAAATCACGTCTGAGTATCATGGTTTTGAAGGCTACTGCGACTCTGCAACTGCAATTTTAGGCAGTGCTTTCTACGTTTATGGCCGAATGACCAAGTTTAGGCTACAATGCTTGATTCTGAGAACAAGTCTGAAATTGAATTCTAATACCACGAGTGGACCTAATTGCGCGACATTGACCGAAAACTTGATGTAGGATAAACTATGAAGAATGTGATAAAACAAGGAAAGGATAGCCACCTACCCTCCAAACACAAATAAGCTAACTTCAAGACATCAGAAAGCTATTTTGCTCAATCGAACTTTTAAATTGCAACTTTTAGATAATTGAGAGATATTTCTGTGCCCTTGGTGACTGCCCTAATATAGTCACGACGCTGAATAGCCCCTTCAGTAGATGTGCACTTGTTTGTCAATCATATGATTCTGAATAGCCCCTTCAGTAAATGCTAATTGTCATGTTTTAGTAACGTGAATTAAATGTAACATGGACTACTGCATAATATGTTAGTTTTTACTATCTGTGTGCTTTGACGACATGAGAGTTGAGAGTGAGTCTCTTTAGCAAGTTATGTGTCATGTCACCTAACTACTGCATTATGCTTCAAGTTAATCCTGTAGTTTCCGAGTATCTTTGATGACATGATACTTAGGGGTGTGCACCAATTTGTTTGCCATGTACGGAGTAACATGTTTGGTTTGGTGGTAATGTGAGATTTAGACGTAACTGTTGGTTTAAACCTAGTTTTTTTTATCGATTTCAACCGTGTTAACAACATTTTTATGATCTTTCCAGCTCCATGCTCTTACAAAAGCGACAGTTTTATCATTCTCACAGATCCCAGGTAATTATTTCATCGATAAGACTTGGGAATGATTTACTGTATTTCACCCCCTGTTTGCTGGGGCCCTACACATCGAAAGTTTGTTAGATAAAGTGATATTGTCGTGGTATTAATTATGATTTTCTCTCGTTGTTTGTTAAGCCAATGGGTCTTGACCAAGTAATGGCAGACAGGGATAGTGAAGATGAGGTTGACCATGACATTGCCAATCTTGAAGATCGAAGGGTATGTTTGGTCTTTTTCTCATGCTCTCGTTCTGAGTTGTGAATATATCTTGACAACATTGATGCAATCGGTACCCTGCACTATGAAATTGGGTTCAACTGCGTTGGATTCCAAAGGATATTGGTATAATTTAAACTGTTAGTTGAAGTATATCTTCAGAAAATGAAAAAAATGTGAAAAGCTCGGAATCAATTTTATTCTTAGTTGTCGGATTTTTGGCTTGTGGACCTCTGATCATGATGCGAAATATAAATTTCTCAGGTCACCTTCTCTATAGATACTTTGCTCTTTGTATACGTCTCACTTTTTTCAGTTGGATGATCTTAGTTTGATACTCTGCACAAGCACAGAGTTTTAGTTCAGGCAAAAGCTTGTAATTAAATAAATTACACGTCGGATCAGCTCAGATACATTCCTATGTTGATAAAACCTCGCTGCTGACCTTTTAGGTGATTAGGTGCTAAAATACTCTGGATATTGATAGTGTTTTGCTTTTTACTGCAGATGCTTGATGATTTTGTAGATGTGTCTAGAGATGAGAAGCACCTAATGAATCTATGGAATTCATTCGTTAGGAAACAGAGGTACTTTGCTTCCCCCTCTCCGTCCCCTCTCCCAGTTCCATCTCGATTAGTTTTAATTGGAAATTTTCTGATTTTCTACCCTGCTCATCTTTATAGTAACTCCATATGTTTTAGGGTTTTGATCTCTGCTATTCTCTTTCGTTACTTCTTTCATTTCATAGGGTCTTGGCTGATGGTCATGTTCCCTGGGCTTGTGAGGCGTTTTTGCAGCTCCACGGCAAGTCGTTGGTTCAGTCCTCTGCTCTCTTCTGGTAATGTTATTTGCAATAATTTCAATACTTGTGTTCAATGTCAGTGAAGTAGCAGCTGCAAAGTCTCGATGCATTTAGCTCTGTCCCATTCTGAAAGTCTCACCATTCTTCCTTGTTGGAGTGATTCATCTAGATTTTACACGTCCCATTTCTTTTTCAGTAATACAGTTAACCTTTTAGTTACAAATAGACCATATTGCCCTCGACGGAGTGTCTACCTGTACTTTCGTTCCCATTTTTAATGTATCCTTCGCCAAATCTTGTTTAATCTGAACTAGTGTTCCTAATAAGAAGTCTTTTTTTCAAAATGTAGTAAAATGAAATCTTCGTATGTGTCGTGTCTCTCAATTGTTTATATCACAGTAGTCTAGATACCTGCACCTAACGCCGCCACAGACAGGCGGCCTTGAAGCATTAATCTAGTTTTACGTGACAACATGTTTGATTGTCACTGAATGTGGATTACAGTTTTCTGCTTTCTTCTTCTCCAATAGCAGGTGCTGGCGATTGTTTATGGTCAAACTTTGGAACCATGGCCTTCTTGATGCAGTCACCATGAATAACTGCAGCATGATTCTTCAAAAATACCAAGATGACATTACCTCTGATGGGGTTTGCTCAAATACCTGCAAACCCGAGCCAATGGTAGAATAAGAAGCTAACCTGCGTTGAATCGCATGATTTATTGTAGTGATGTATTACGCTGTTGTAAGCGAGACCGATTGGTAGTGGAACCCTCTTGGGCCTCCGTTGTGGACTCTGTCTCCTCCGTTTGGGTACGGCCCAGGCCCGTTGTTGAATTTAACAAGTCGTTTTCGCAGTCAATTGATCAATAGCCCAAGTTGGTATTTATTAGTACAAGTATTAGTATTGGGGAAAGGACAGGTCAAAAATGTGGTGATCTATGTTGTAAATTTGATAATCTACATAGCAAAGAAAATGTATGAATCAGAGTAAAATGGATGTTACAATGTTGGTCACGACTCCCGAGTCTCTTGACAACTTTTCTTTTAGTATCCCTAGTTAATTTCTACTACTAAGGTCGCATTTCTGGTGAATTTGAAGTTCAACTGAATTGAACTAAACTAAGCCGAATCAAAATTAAAACCTCAAAGAATAAGGTCCAAGTGGTCCAATTTGGTTGAGGTAGATATTGAAATTTCTCAATTTACCTTAAAGGTTACCCGGTCTCAGATGAAATCGGTAACTCCTAAATATGTCGCAACTAATCTGAAACGTATCGGACTCGAGATGATCTATGACATGGTAATGACAACTAAATAAATGTCCGTTAAGTCGTTAACAAATTAAGTTGAAAAACTTGAAACTAATATAAAAAATACCTAAAAATAATTCTAACATGAAATTATCGATCTCAAAGGAAGAATAGGATAAATTATTCTCCATATGTTGATAGGGATGACAATGGATCGGGTTGGATCGGGTTTTGGTAGATCCAAATCCGATCCACTTACTAATTGGATCCCAAATCCATATCCAAACCCGATCCATATCCAAAACTTTAAAACCCATACCCGATCCATTATACCTTTTTCCAAATCCATATCCGCTCCAAATCCATTTCCGATCCACCATATAATCCAAAATCCACCCGAAACTTGATTTCACTATATAAAATATATTTTATATTATATGATAAAATTGAAATTTCACGTTTAATAAAGCCTAAATTTGCGAAATATTTGATTGGATCGGGTTCGGGTATGGATATGGTTCGGGTTTTCCAATAGTGGATATGGATATGGGTATTTAAATAGTGGATCGGGTGTGGGTATTTAAATAGTGGGTTTGGATCGGATTTTTTTCCTTCGGTTCGGTCCGGGCCATAATTGCCATCCCTATATGTTGACGACATGTCCCCTTATAACTCGGTTTAGTCGCACAACCCGACCCAAGACAACCTAATCGACTGAACCTGGAATTGACCCTACAGTACCTGTTTGGGCTGTTTCAAGTCCTATAACACAACGACGGTTAACCCGGTTCATAACCGACCCAAGTGACCCTATGGCCACTCGCCAGCACGAAAAAAACAATTGCGCCTAGTTTACATAGCTCTCTCTCTTCATATTTCATCGGCTTTCACCAAGAAAAGAATTCAACTCTCTTCTTTTATTAATCTGTCTTTATAATCTGATCAATTTTGTTGGAATTAGAGAACAATACACTGTAAAAATGGCAGCAACTTCTACTGCTAAAAAATGGCTTCCTCTTGAAGCTAACCCAGACGTCATGAATCAGGTTTTTTCTCCTTTCATCTGGCTTTTTGATCATTTTTAAATTTTCCTGTAAATTTACACTGTGGGTTTTTTATATATGAATGTTATACTGTCAGTGGCGGAGCCAGAATTTGAATTCGTCGAAAAAAGCTCGAAACTTTTAACTAAAAAGTTCGAAATTTTCATCCTCCAGCTGAGGCGAGTGCCCCTGCTAGCCCCCTAACTCCGCAACTGTATACTGTATATCAGTGTATGTGATGTGTAAATTATGTTAAACTTGCTGAATTGTTTATGTTTTGTGATCTGGGGTACACTGAAATTGTTGGGTTTTATCTAATGTTGATTTGTTTCATGAATTTAATCATGGGTATGTGATATGTTGATTTAAATGTGTAAAAGATGGTGTCTTTTTGGGGTTTTGATTGTCATTTGGGGAGAAAAAAAGGATGTTGAATGTTGATGTAACATTCTTGTGTTTAACTACTGAGTTGTGGAGTATGGAGTGTATGTTTTTTAAAATACGCGAGGGGATTTTGAAAGACGTATACAATAAAATGAAACCGAGGAAGTAGTTTGTTTAACTCAAGGTGGATAATTTTATTGTCTCAAATTATTGCGTGTCATGATAAATGTTTTGCGTATGCAATGTTGTTACTTCGACATTTCACTTTGGTTGTGCTACGACACACTGTCATTTTGACATGACATGGCACAAAATAACCCTGGGTAACACTCTGATATCATGTCGCATCCCATACTTGCAACTGAGGCGGAGTAACATACGAATGTTGTTTAATGATTGGCTGAGGTGAAAGAAGATGGCATCTTTTTCATTATCCTGATTATGAAAGTTCTAATAGGCATTGCATTGTTGTTGAAATAGATGATTGATAAATTGGATAGGGAGTTGACCATTTCGAGGGGTTTTGTATTGTGATAATTGCAGTTTCTATGGGGGCTTGGTTTACTTGAAGACGAAGCTGAGTGCACTGATGTTTATGGCTTGGATGGGGAACTGCTCGAGATGGTGCCAAAACCTGTTCTTGCTGTGCTGTTCCTCTTTCCTCTTAGTCCCGAGGTATGTGTCTCTTTTGTGTGGTTGTACTGTACTGTTGCCTAAGGTTTAGATAATTTTGGTGTTCGTCTTCTGCTACTGAATGGTCAATACTTTTTCCATGGCAGTGTGAAGCTGAGCGAGCGAAGGAGGACAGTGTCAATAAGGTGAGTTTCGACATTTTGTGTTACTTAGATAAACCAACTTATTTCATGAAATGGGAGATTACTTCATGAATTGAATTGGCGGGTAAATGCTGTAGTAGTATTTTGAAAGTTCAATTTTGGAAAACAAAACTTCAGTTAGTATTTGGTGGAATAAATTTTATGTTTTTGTTGTCAATGTTGAATATGAAGGAATACAACAAAATTACTCAGTAATGACTAAACTCGTTGCTATTTGTATTGCGGAATGCTGAAGTAGGCAAGTGTTTTGATTCAGTTTATGATTTCTGATGCAATTTTTATTACATTTGACTTCAAAAACAGCATCTTTTTGTTTACACAAAGGTGAGTCTACGAATGCGTAACCCCCTTTCCATGCCACATGCTGAATCCCACAGAGGCACTGGGGGTAATGTTGTTGTGATGGCTGGAGGGGAGTTCTGAGTAATGATTGCCGTAGTGTTATCTTCATCTTGCTGGATTTGTTTTCGGTTTCATCATATCAAGAATGATATTATTCTGTTTTCATAATTTAAAGATATGTCTTTATAGCTCATGGAAGACTGAAAACTTGATACTGTTTTATTTGATAAAACTTGAAAGTTATTTTAGGCATCACGAAGGGGGCGGAAAGCAAACTTAGGAAGAATGTCATGACTAGTTTGGTAGCGTTTTTTACTCAACTGGGTTTTGTTATCACATGTGTTTCGAGTCCAGTGACCCTGTTTAATTGTTACTATCTCGCCTTTTCAAGGTGGATTTGTGTGAGCTACTGTTACTTCAGCATGCAGAATTTTCACTATGTATTTCAGCATGGGAAACTGAGAACCACCTCCACTTTATTTTAATATAAATCGACGATATGGCGACTGTTTCCATGTTGAAGACATTTTTCACTTGCATTAAACCTGGATAGCAAACTAGTTTTAGAATCAGTTTAGTAGCTTCACATTACGATGACACGAGACAGAACAGAGGAATATCTGCTGGTACAAATATTGCCAGGACTCTAAAAATGTAAAAGGTTACACAGTTGATGGAGTAGAAATACTTGGCAGTATTCGTCGATTCTTGCAAGACTAAGCTCAATGCTTTGTGTTTCAGGACTACAACAAGAAAGTTTATTTCATGAAGCAGACCGTGGACAATGCATGCGGGACCATAGGCCTTTTACATGCTATTGGCAATGTCACATCTCAGATTAAGCTTCGTAAGTGTTTTCTTTTCTCTTTTTACGTTCTCCATTTAATTAAAACAAGACATTGTGATGCTCCCTGTTTTTACATCTTCAATGGAGTTAAACACTCGCTCATCTTTACTGATGATCATGTATGTTGATTGGATTTTTTGTCCGTGATAAGCGGTTTTTAGCCGTCGTTTCCGCTATCAAACAAATTTAAACTCAACTAGTAAGGGTAGTCGAGGTCGATCCACGAGGAGCGTGGGAGAATACCGATTGTTTTAGTTCAAGTGTTTAGCTAAGTCAAACGAAATTTGGATGAATGATTATCTAACTCAACTATGCTAGCTACTAAGTAAATGAAGCAACTAATGTAAATGCTAAAATGAGAAAGCAAATAAGTAATACGGTTTTACTCAAATAAATTAAAGGCCTAGGGTACGACTCAACCGCCAACATTCATAATAAACCATAAGTTCCGTCAACTAGTTGTCAAAGGGTAGACTATTAAGTGGAAACGCCTCTAGGTCGCCTATTAACTCCCTCCCGGGCTCATAATAGGACACTAGCAATACCAAGCCAACCCCCTCCCGGGCTCATGACTCGGCCTCCCCGACACAAGGGTTCAAGACTCACTCAGACGGGCCCATCTTCGCTCATCTTTCACATATGGTCAAGGTTTAAGCACGCGATATTCCCCGGTCATCCCGACCCTTTTCCCAAAGGTGAATTTCAAACCGCTAAGCAAGAGCACCCAATTCAAGTTCTCCCTCCCGGGTTCAACCCAAATTGACAAGGAATCTAAGAGGGTAGTCTAATCTCAACCTAACCAACTCCCGTTGGTGGACAAGGGTCAAAACCCGACTATTATCCCAATT
>JAGPOY010003639.1:0-12897 GCA_018983105.1 Silene uniflora | reverse complement strand
CCGCAAATAACATATGATTTCAAAGATTTTGCAACGGCTAATAAAGTGATTATTATTTCGAAACTCAATTTTTGGGAGAACAGTATGCTCTTCTTGGACACTTTCACTTGACATATCTGGGAATCTGGCTATTTTGTAAGTGAACAAATTTAACATCTTATAAGAAAGGGGAAAGATAAAGGTTGTGAATTTTGTAATGCCGTAGAGGGTAAAAAGAAGGCACATCATTTTCCTTTACTTTGGCCTCGATTACCTTATTGACATTTAGGAATATATAATCAAAATGCTATGCGCATAAAAGTATCTCCAGTGATTATTAATTGTAAAAAAAATCGTCCCCGAGTAATGTTACGCTATACAAATTTGTACACGAGATATAAAAAGGTCGCTTCTAAAATTCAGAGTCGAATAAATAGCATATCACACTTGATTGAGGATGATGGACAGAGTAAAGGCCAGAACCAACCAAAAGAAATAACCAACCGCGATTGTCGGCCCAACGTTTTCTGGCTCCTGCGACAAAACATGATATGTTGTTTCAACAATTACCTTCTTTATGCATTTTTTGAATATGTGATGAATATCTTAGTCGAACGTATGAAAATGAGATAAATAGAGGGCTTGGTTGGTTTAATATAATGTTGAAAATAAAATTGCAAGAGAATAATTCAAATATATAGAGCGAGACGAGACACAGACCTGCGCAGGTGGGGTGCCTTTGATAGCAGTTTGTGTTAAATCAACCTCGAAAGGCCACACATATCTTTCTGGACCTTCGCTTCTGGATAGGCTCCAATCATACAGTCTCCTCTCTTCTTCCGTTGATAAAATTCTATATGATTCCTATTCAATCTTAAACTATTAAAAATCCGAAAAGGTAGTTGAGCCTAGCATGAGTCGATTTCATATGCATTCAATGTTCCGCGACGACACTTGCAATGTTAATTACTCCGTACTTCTTAATAGGTAAAACAGTCTTATACGGAGTATAAGGTTTTTGGTAAAATAATGCTTACGGAGTATTTGTTCAAATTTTACGTGAAATATGAGGAACATGGGTTTCAAATAGCAGGACTCGCATTCAATTTGTTGTGGTGTTACGAAAAATAACATAATGATAGTATTATTATTAACATCTTATTCCCAGAAAACCGTAAAACATGTAAGGCAATTGTTGTATGGTTTTCTGGGAATAAGATGTTAATTCAGTTCTTATACGGAGTATCGTAACTCTGTTATCTTGTTAAGTTACAGATCAGATAAGGTCTTCAGATTATGAGAGAAAGTACCTTTAAAAGATCAAGCTCTTTGTTAAGCTTCTCGTCATCCAACCCTTGGCTTGTGATCTCCCTTACCTTATTCTGGTATGTTGATCTCACCTTTGCATAAATGACAAAAGTCTTACTTCGTAGAAAATAAACATAAATCATAATACAGGAAGACGGTTCAAATACAAAACTTCTACCTCGAGTATGCGCAGTGGTGTCATGGACAAATCGAATTGAGGAAATAATTTGATTTACAGATGACAATGAAGTAATGAACGTTATGTCTTTTCTATCCAAAAAAATATTACAAAACCCGAAATGATTATAAAATTAATGTAGGTTGCATTGTTGCAAGATTAAGTACTAACCAAGTCATAACTGCATCCTCTTTGAAGTCCCAGCCTAGCATAGTGATCCACATCTGTGATTGCTGCACCCTTGATACACATTCTAATCAGCTATATGTATCATTCCATGACTTGCTAAAATCAAATCCACGCTTAGCATATCGATCTTCTATTCAACTACTCAGTGTTCGAGTCTCAAGTATTATGACATTATGCATAACCCTTATCGTAATCATTAAATAAGTTTAAAGAAACACATATTACATTCATCCAATTTCATGCCCCTCACTCGGATTAGATCGTCAAGCTAATAAGCTATCATTAGTTTATTTACATATGTTACTTCGGTAAAATTGGTTTTGGTTAATCTATCATTAGTTTAAATACATTAATAAGACTTTAACTTCATAATAAGCCGATGGTTGAGGCCGATCAACCGTTCCATGCCTTACTAGTTATACTACTAAATTAATCTTAAACTTCACTAAACTGAGAAAGTAGTGGGGAAACATAGAATAACAGTATATGTGACTGGGACTTTATATATATTCACTAAACTGAGAAAGTAGTCTATAATTACCGATGCCACGCAAAGCTTTCTCAACATTAAGGGCAGAGATAATGGAGGGAGGTCCTTTCGCGACTTCTACAGAGCTGTCGCTGCTTTCACCTTCCCATGTCTCCGTTGTCGACGATGAAGATGCCGCCTCATCTGAGCTCCTTGCAATAAACCTTAAAAGAGTAGGAGCCTTCCTACATGAAATGCTGCCAAAGCAATGACTAGTTTTGGAGGATGGATTTGGTGAAGGCATTTGTGTGGGTTTTAAGAAGGATGGCATTGTATCTCTGTAATGAGGTATACATGCTGCTGTTGTTGATGACATTGCCATCTGCTTGTTAGTTTTAAAGATGTTTCAGGTGAGATTTTTTTTCTGGCTGAAATGTTAGTAAGACGGAGAAAAGAGGTCTGAGTTCGTTGGCCTATCTCTAAAATATTGGATACTGTCCATTCATTTATGTACATATTTCTATATGAATTTAAAGTTTGGCTTAGACATCAACCAAGTCGTTGTAGTATAGTGGTAAGTATTCCCGCCTGTCACGCGGGTGACCCGGGTTCGATCCCCGGCAACGGCGTTTTTTTTAATGGTGACCTTCTAAAGGCCTTTTTTTTTTTCTTTTGGCTAGCACATGGTATTTATTAGCAAAAAAGACAAAGGTATTTGTTTACGTGTAATTGTTTCAAATTTATCATTTTATCTTACTACGAGCTCTGATAATCAGCTAATCTAATGGCCAATTGTTTGCATTCTCATACCTGCTTTTTTTTTCTTTTTGATTATATTCATGTGATTTATGCGTGTTTTGAATAATCCTACGTTGAAAATATTGATATTGTGGGCGGTTTGTAGAAGACAAACATTTTTATGCGAAGTTGAATGACATATAAAAAGCAAGTTTGAGCGGAAAAAATGAAAGGAGTGCCATTGTTAAGGTGCAAATCCTTGTCCCACATCGGTAGTGTAAAGTTGAAATTTCATTTTTATAAGTGACATAAAATATAATAATACGAGGCCTTTTGGAAAAGAGCCCAACAGTAAATCCGTAAGGTTTGGCCCAAAGCGGACAATATCGTACAATTATGGGTTGTGGACATATATGCATCAGAGGTCCAACACGAGGTATTCACACTTCCGCACAACAAGTGGTATCAGAGCTCAAGGTTCAACTTGAGCTAGACACGAGGATGCATCAGTAGGCCCAAGACTTGAAGGTGGCGTACACTGTAAGACATGAAACTCCTAGTTCGGGGTGTGTCCTTGAGCAAGCTCGATGCAGGGCTAAATGGATGAAAGGCGTCATAGGTCTTGTGGGACAAAGACCATTTGGGTACTAGAACTGTTGATTAGGTGGACCCTTATCAGGTTAGGTGCACATGTCTGGTGGGTGCTTTCCAGGTTGGATGCCAAAGACCGTTTGTGTTCTAGGACTTCTGAAGTGACGGACCCGATCCAGGGTATATTGGATGCAGAGGATGTTCGATATGCACGTGTAGCAGCAAAATTCCGAAGAAGGTGTAGATACCTCGTTTCTACATCTTCCGCCAACCACCCAGTGATTATTGGGCCGCAGGTTTGATCACGCGGAGCGATTTATGACAGTCCGTAAGTTTATCGACAAAGTGATTGCTCAAACACTCGAGTCAACCCCTTGGTCGTCATATACGTACCGATACGGTTGTTCTGACAGTACTTAGAGTACATTTGGAGTCCGGGTCAAAAGCCGCTTCCATTTTCTAAATGCCGGTTTAAAATGCCGAGTCGGAAGGTTCTAAAATGTTCTCTAGATATTTATTCCTAATAAATTAATATATTTTAATAAATATTTCCGAACTATATCTTTTACGGAATAAAGAAGTACATATCTTCCCTAATTCCTAAATCAAAATGCGGAATTCTTCCTTGCCGAGGAAGAAACCTCTGGATCCTCTGCGTTTTGCGGAATTAATATATTGTTAGGCTTGCTGCTCCTGCTCTTCTTCTTCTTCCTCGATCCTCTGCGTTTTGCCTCCTTTTCTTTTCCTTTCATTTTTTTCTTCAATTATTTCTTTACCCAGCACATAATTTGTATTTTATCAAATCCTTTTCAATCTCAACCCTCTAGTCGACTTAAATCCCAAGTAATTCAATATTTGCGGGTTTTCGCCGTTTGATTCAAACTCGGTTTTAGAGGTTCGACTTGTCCATGTCGAGGCGTTTGAACTCGTATTTGATACATGTGTTTTGGTTTTAGCTTTCGTAATTCTTCACTCCGTCTGTTTGCGTCCCAAATTTCAATCTTTCGTAATTCCGTCATCGTAATTTCGTATGTCGTTGCAAATCTCTGTATTACCTCGTTTTGGTTTGTTTTAATTCGCTTTATGACGATCCCAGATGCATGTAATTGATTAAATCACTTTAACTCGAGTTATATATCAATAATTTACCTTAATCAACCAACGAACACTAACAAACACCGTGATTCTGACTTCACAGTCAGAACCCAACTCAAGAACAGAAGCAACAGGTGTTGTGCCTCTTCCAGAGGACGCAGCAGACGATGCGCCTGTTCTGAGGTAGTTTCTTCCCCTAACTCGTCACACTTTTTACATAGCTTTCTAATTAGGATTTTAATCAACTATTATCCTTATTATCACGTCAAATTCCTATTCAATATTCCTTTTATTTATTTTATTTCTTATTTCGATCCCTTTTCTAAAAACACCCGTTTAAGCGTACTTGTGACAAGAATCAAGTAAACCCTTGTAATTTATGTAATTTATTCATGTATTTATTTCGTTGTAATATATAATCTTGTATGATTTATTTTTGTTTGGCTATTCACATGTAACTGAACTTAAAACTCTACTTCGACCCAATTGTTTGTTAAATTTGCTTGTCAACCGACATAGTCTAATCTTCACATGCAAGGTTTAAAAAATGGATGTTGCATCGCATGCATACAATCGACAACATATCGAGTATAAATAACTTCCCTAATCATTAGTAGAGGCCGCTATCGAGGTAGGCGGGATTAGGTGTTCAACTAAAGGACTTCCTAATACGTACCCTCAACCCTTACTCCAGTTATCTCTGGACATCCGTGTCCATTGGCATCTCGAGAGTCATTCTAGACATAGAATGCTAAGGGTGACGAATTATCTTAGTGTTCATGTATTACTTTGTGTCTTGACATGGCGCGAAATATTCGAAGGGTTCTAATTTTCCACAAAAATTGGTGGTGACTCCACAAATGCAGGCTTATTCACCCTTTCACCGGTTTTAATGCCTCACAAATCGGTAACGGCCCATGGCGTCCTTTGGTCCCCCAAAAACCAGAGTTCCGTGGGTGTAGTGCCGCCGTCTCAAATACATCACAACGCGCGGGTGGCCTGGTCCACAGTTTGGCGGCTCTGCTGGGGATGATACACTTATGTATTACCCAGGGTGTAACTTGAACGAGGTCAGGGAATAGTTTATACAAGACAGTTGTCGATTTTCATTACTCGACCTTCCTAGGTCGTTTTATTCGGCCCTCCTAGGCTCTAAACCAACCCATTCGACCAATTGTCCCGTCCGGACGGTGCAAATTCCTATTTGTACCTAAAGATGGATAACGATTGACGTCAACCATACTTCAGTGCATACTCATGTTTGCATCGAGAGCTTTCACTACTCGAGGAACTGGACAAGGAACCGACCTTACTCATGCCAAACCTCTCCACAGACCAGGGTTTGATTGCTTAGTATGACAACCCACCTTTTAAGCCAAAACCCTTTAAATGAACTCGGCATACCGTTATAATGCCCATATGTATGTTTGTATCATATATGTTATCACCATTTTAAAACAAAACCGTGACGAAATTTTCAAAAACAAAATTCCTTTCAAAATGTAAATAATTTCGAAAAAAGCCTATAATAGCGCAAAACAAGCCGAAAGTCTGTCCAAATGTTAAGTCAAAACCGGGCCTCATGTCCCATTTCAAAACACCCCTTGAGTCAGCACTCCTACAACCACATTACAGTTGTCCAGGATAAACTTTCCAAATTTGTCATTTTCAAAATCCGTCACATGACACAATGGCATCACGCCCATTTCACAAGTCGAGTCTTTCCCTTCAAGTAAGTGTGCAAATGTGGTCGATCGTGTTTTGATTCGTAGTTGGTTCTTATCTTAGTCCAAAATGGTGGGAACTAGTCAAGGAAGCGTTAATGGTCGACCCAGTCAACCCCGAATAGCCCAGAAATGGTAATGATAAAGTCCTAGTTGCACTCTTTCGTCTCCAGACAAGCCAAGATGAAGCTTATGCTCGCCTTCGAGCAATTGAAGGCCGCATTGTTACGGTAGAAGCCAGACTTCCTCCTACAGATGGTCCTGATCCTAACGCGTTCATACGCGACAAGGACTTTTGAAGTGACAGATGGTCCTTTCCATGTTGGATGTCAGAAACCGTTTGTGCTCTAGGACTTCTGAAGTGACGGGCCCTGTCCAGGGTATATTGGATGCAGAGAAGTGACGGACCCGGTCCATGGGTATATTGGATGCAGAGGATGTTCGATATGCATGTGTAACAAATTCCCAAGAAAGGCACAAGGGCATGCTAGTTTAGGAGCATGTTGGGCCACTCACATGACCAGACATTGACATGTGGTGCAAGACATGGCTCGTGGTACCATGGTGTGTCAGCTAAGAGGAGGTTATCAAGACTTGGTGATGTTTCAAGTGTCTAGAAGTTGGGGCTGTAGAGTGTGGGAGTTCTCCATATAAGTCAAGGTCCGAATTAAGATGATGGTCCTTGGTTTGAGGGGAGGATTGCTATGGTGCAAACCCTTATCCCACATTAGTAGTGTAAAGGTGAAAGCTCATCTTTATAACTGTCATAAAATATTATAGTACGAGGCCTTTTGGGACGGAGACCAAGAGTGAATTCGTGAGGGCTTGGTTCAAAGCGGACAATATCGTACTATTATGGGTTGTGGACACAGATTCATCAGAGGCCCAACATAAGGTATTCACGATTCCGCACAACAGCCATGTTTGTTATTTGAGATTTTTTTTTGAATGGAATTATTTAAGATTTTGACCCTGTTTAGTACTCATCAGTTATAATTAGCAAAATAGATTGGTCAAGCAGATTATAAATGACAGATTAGATTCGCTGGTTTGACCAATGTATTTCAATTAGCAGATTTAGAAAAAATATTTGGTAATTAGCGGGTTATGGTTAATAAATTGTTCTATATAGGTGTAAATTGTTGAGAGATTCATTTTTTCCAATTTATTAAAGTGAATATGCTGGAGTGAGCAGCATATTGGAAAATAGTACATTAGAGCTCAATCTAATTTTTCAATATACCATTTACCAAACACGTAAATTAGTAGATTAGTGAGTCAAACATGATAAAAGCCTTGAATATACTTAAAATTAACCAATATACTGTTTACCAAACACCCCCTTTGGGAAACATCTCTTTATTTCTTTGATTATTTTTTAACCCCTGCAAAAAAATACACGAGTCGTATTGTCGTAATAACAGGCGCTATCATTGGATACATGAGCTAAATAGTTTATAATTTAAAACGTGTACTCACTATGCTAAATATTTTATTTATGATACATACTCCCTCCTACCCATAACTAATGTCCCATTTGGGTAGGGGCACGGGATTTAGGGAATAGAGTTAAATAATGAAAAGTATTGTTTGAGGGTAAGAAAAAGGTGAGTTAAATAATGAAAAGTAATGGGTAAGAGTGGGTTGGGTTGTTAATAATGAAAAGAGCAAAGGGTAGAAGAGTCATAAATATGTCAAATGAGACATTTGTGTGGGTAAACAAAATTGGCAAATAGGACATTAGTTATGGGTAGGAGGGAGTACTTTTTATGAACCCGTCGTAATGAAAGTAATTTGCATGGATTCACATATAATAATAATAAAAAAAAAACTCATTCATCAAGATTGCACATATATGGATGGCCATTTACATTTAAAGTCCATTATAATATGTTTATTAGTGTGTTGAGTCGGCCCTTGAACTCGTCACGCTTTTGACGTAGCTTTCTAATTAGGGTTTTAATCAACTATTATCCTTATCATCACGTCAATTTCGTATTCAATATTCATTTTATTTATTTTATTTCTTATTTCGTTCCCTTTTCTAAAAACATCCGTTTAAGCGTACTTGTGACATGAATTAAGTAAACCTTTGAAATTTATGTAATTTATTCATGTATTTATTTCGTTGTAATATATAATCTTGTATGATTTATTTTTGTTTGGCTATTCACATGTAACTGAACTTAAAACTCTACTTCTACCCAATTGTTTGTTAAATTTGCTTGTCAACCTACATAGTCTAATCCTCATATGGAAGGTTTAAAACAATGGATGTTGCATCGCATCCATACAATCGACAACATATCGAGTATTAATAACTTCCCTAATAATTAGTAGAGGCCATTATCAAAGCGGGCGGGATTAGGTGTTCAACTAAAGGACTTCCTAATACATACCCTCACCCCTTACTCCGGTTATCTCTGGACATCCGTGCCCATTGGCATCTCGAGAGTCATTCTAAACATTGAATGCTAAGGGGGATGGATTTCTTAGTGTTCATGTCATTACTTTGTGTCTTGACATAGCGCGAAATATTCGAACGGTTCCAATTTTCCACAAAAATTGGTGACAACTCCACAAATGCAGGCTTATTCAACCTTTCGCCGGTTTCAATGCCTCACAAATCGGTAACGAACTATGACGTGCTTCGGTCCCCCCAAAGGCAGAGTTCCGTGGGTGTAGTGCCACCGCCTTAAACACATCACAACGCGCGGGTGGCATGGTCCACAGAAGGGCACACTGACATGCTAGTTCAGGAGCATGTGGGGGCACTCACTTGACCAGACGATGACATGTGGTGTACGACATGGCTCGTGGTAGCATGGTGTATCGGCCAAGGGGAGGTTATCAAGACTTGGTGATGTATGTTTCAGGTGTCTAGAAGTTGGGGTTGTAGAGTATGGAAGTTCTCCATGGAGGTCAAGGTCTGAGTTAAGATGATAGGGCTTGGTTTGAGAGGATGATTGTTAAGGTGCAAACCCTTGTATCACATCGGTAGTGTAAAGATGAAAGCTCATCTTTATAAGTGCCATAAAATATAATACGCGACCTTTTGGGAAGGAGCCCAAGAGTAAATCCATAAGAGCCTCGCCCAAACTGGTCAGTATCGTACAATTATGGGTTGTGCACACAGATGCTGCAGAGGTCCAACACGAGATATTCATGCTTCCACACAACAAGTGGTATCAGGCCCTAAGGTTTGACTTGGGCCAGACATGAGGATGCATCATAAGGCCAAAGACTTGAAGGTGTCTTTTACTGTAAGGCAAGGAACTCCTAGCTCGGGGCGTGTCCTTGGAGCAAGCTCGATGTAGGGCTAAATAGATGATAGGCGGCATAGGTCCTGTGGGACAATGACCATTTGTGTACTAGAACTGTTCATTAAGTAGACCCTTAACAGGTTGGGTGTGGGTCCTTTCCATGTTGGATGTCAGAGACCGTTTTTGTAACACCCCCATATACTAGAGTACCTTTACGAAGGACTACCCTAACATATGGGAGCGTTACCATCTTGACATAGCCGAGGTAGTGAACATCAAAAGAAACAATACTAGCACCTTTATTAATAAATATAGTTAAATGTCATACAACTGTCTCAAAACCAACAACTGAAAGATAAACTGTCTCAACAATAATAGTAAAGCTAATGTCGGCTAAACTAGTTCTAGGTTGTGGTGACTCTTCCCATCCCAGAAGCACATCATCATCAACAAGCTCATTACCAGCTAAACCAACTGCTCACCATCCCCGAATGGATCACAGCAGGTCAAAGACAAACAACTAGGGTTAGTCAACTGAAAATATAAGTAAAGACAATCAATATAAACACAGCGGAAGCAATGCAACAACACAAGCCAAGAGTGATCTCCGGTCTCCCGCTCCTTACCAGTAACCGACTACACATCGCAACATGTAGCCCTGCCAGATTACCCATTGCAACAGGTAATCCTCGCCGCCAGTGGGGGACCGCAGCCTGCCCACCTAACAAACCCAAGCCATTAATGTGCACATCCCTCCTGGTTGAGAAGACCAGCGAGGCGACAATGGGCGTGATCACCTCTCATAGTGACCACTCAGCCGTATCAATAATCACAATCTCTCTCAATCAAACCTTGCAAGATTATCAACATCCAATCACATATGAACATAAAGACAGTCTTACGCATACAACAATTAACTGAGTAGGAATATCCTACCTTTTAGCAAATCCTTCAAGACAACTGTCATAACAATTAATCAATCACAAAGCCTTCTCCACAAACTCATCACCTATCATGATACATCACATAATCAAGATGGATTCGCAACAAAATCCTCTAATTACTCTAATTAGGGTTTACTAATAATTATCAATCTAATTACAAATCAATCTAGACAACTTACTTGCAGATCTGGATCGAATCTGATGCGAAATAGTATAGAAAGGTAGAAGCAGCTTATGGCGTCGTTCAATTCTCAGAAAAAGGGCTTTTAGAATTAAATAAAATTTACTCCCTCCATTCAACTCCACAAGGCCCTTTTCTTTTTTCACGTTTGCCAATGCGAGTTTTGCGCGGTAAATACCGTTAGCTACGTATTTGCAAAAATTATAAAAGTTAGATATTTTTAATGTACTCGTAAAGACGAATCAAACAAGATCTCACATGAATATATTTTCACTTACGTATTAAGAGAAAATTGATAGTGAAGGATCACTTATGAATAGTGTGCAAAATAGATAATGGCCTTGTGGAGTTGAATGGAGGGAGTAGTTGTTAAATCTTCTTCCCTTTTTATACTAATTGCAAAAACCGATAAAACTATCCGTCAGACCGCTCGGCTCGGCCGAGCTCCACCCAGCTCGGCCGAGCTAGCATCGGCTCGGCCGAGTCAACTCTGACTCGGTCGATCTGCTAACTCGACAGACCCTATGTACTGTTCTAGAAACTGTCCAAACTCTAACAGGTGAGCCAGCTCGGTCGAGCCACACCCAGCTCGGCCGAGCTGCTCACAGCAAAATTCTCGGGTATTACAGTCTTCCCTCCTTAAAACGAACTTCGTCCCCGAAGTTCAAACCCATACCTATAACGTGACACACAGACCAAACGAGACTCAGTAACATACTTAAACAACATAACTTATCCATGAATTCTAACTTACCACTCTGTCTTACTTCCATAATCTACCAAGCGAGATGTTACATCCCACCATCCTTAAAAACAAACTTCGTCCTCGAAGTTTACTCACACTTGTAAAATCGCCATCCTAAGACAGCTAACACTCTCGAAATCATACTTTGCATCAACACTCTATAACCATACACATATTCTTTCTTGCAACCTCACTCTATAACCACACACACATACCATCCTCACTCTAGCATCACCTATACCTTTAATAATCTCAATAACAAGGTGAAAATACTACAACCGGCATGACCATAAAACTCTCTTTGTCGCATCCTACTCCTCTTAAGACAACTATTACGTCCTCGTAACCTAAATAGAACTAGATCTTTAACTATTCCTTCTTATTAACACTATCTCATGTCACTCATAGTCGACTATAACCTCAACGTCCATAAGCACTCCTAGCCCCAAGGCTGTCTCTTTCCAACGGTCCTCATACCTCTATTCACCCGTGCACCATTCAACTGTTACCACAAAATTCTTAATAAAACCACTACCTTAACTCTTCAATGCCACCACATAGTCCCCTCTTTCTTATACTTGCACCAATTCCCACAACATTACCTATGATCCATAAATTATCATACACCTGCTAGCTCCTCAAACTTCCTTTTTATTGTCGCCAAAACCGCCCATAGTTAATCGTGATACCAATCCTTAAAAACTTCATTGCTATGAAACTTGCAACTCTTGACACAGCCCAACACACGTAATGTCAGTTATTTGTACCACTATGTCAATAAATTCTCACCTCTATGTCATTAAATTCTCACAGTCGCACCCACGTAAAACCCAGCTCGGTCGAGCTCCCATTGGCTCGGTCGAGTAAGCCTCAGCTCGATCGAGTTGTCATAGGTGTAAATTGTTGAGAGATTCAGTTTTTACAATCTATTAAAGTGAATATGCTGGAGTGAGCAGCATATTGGAAAACAGTACATTAGAGCTCAATCTAATGTTTCAATATATCATTTACCAAACACGTAAATTAGTAGATTAGTGAGTCAAACATGCTGGAACTCATGACGGATAATTCACGTGGTACCCTTGAGGTTTACCACTTTGCACGAAATACCCAAATTTTTGATCCGAAAAATTTAAATAGGCCATAACTCGTGTTTATAGACTCAGATAGTGAAGATTTTTTTTTTTCAAATCGATCATCTTTTAGAGAGCTACGATTTGCAAAAAAAATTTGACGAATTTGGAACTCATGACCAAGAGATATGATCACTCAAAGTTTTTTCGATCGAAAAATCTTTGACGCACAATAACTCCTTGCAACGTGATCCAAATGCGACATTTTTTTTTTCAAATTGTAGTTCACGGAAAGATGAGCGATGAAGAAAAAAAATTCGTCACTTTTTAAACTCGTAAACACGAGTTATGACCTCTTTAAATTTTCCGGATCAAAAATTTGGCTATTTCGTGCAAAGTGGCAAACCTCAGGGGTGCCAC
>JAGPOY010003638.1:0-13699 GCA_018983105.1 Silene uniflora | reverse complement strand
AATCCCCAACCATGTCTCAATACAGCTGAGTACAGTGCTAGTGTACTCACAATGAAAAAACAAATAAGGGTCTCTTTCTACTGCATTTTCACAGATATAACAATCAACATTATCAATAATGCCTATCCTTTCCAACTTCCCTCTTATGTTTATGGCTTCATTATATACTAGCCAGGAATCCAGGATATTATCTTGTGTTTATTGATAGACCACTCATGCCACACTAAATGGTCATGAGTTGTAGTTGATATCTTTGATATAGTCAGAGTTTGTATATATGTTTGAATTAAGGTATGTAATTTGATAATATATGTGTGAATTAATTATACCATGGATTTGTTTCAAAATATATCAGAGCATGTTCAGGCAGCATGTGTCCCATGTGTCCCTGACATTCTAAGAGTTGCCTTAAGTTATCGAGACAATGTGGCACCTACTGATGGGTCTCTTCGTGCTTTGAGAGTAAAGGTATGTAAATGCTATACATTTCTCTGTTTTATCACATTTTTGCTAAATTATTGGCTTTGATGCTCGAATATTGTTATGCAACAACATATATGAAGTTACTATCGCCTAATCTCAAGTGTGGTTGGTTGGTTTTCTTATATTAGTATGTGTCTTTTATAACGTCATTGTGAATTTTAGTTACCACCAATCATAAGGTGGAGTGGTAGTTCACTATTTATAATGTATTATGTTGATTTAATAATGTAGAGGTTGTTTTTCTTATTATTGGTTTGCTAAATGTGTTATTGCAGATATTAGCGAGATGAAAGATGTTAAAGAGGTGTTGGCTATCAAATGTTTAGAGCATGTAATGTTGATTAGTTTATTAACCATAAACTAAGACGTGTATGTGATTTTTTATACACTTGGATGTATAATTTTTGAACAGCTGTAATATTGTACGAGTAATATTGTTGTGTCAGATAATACGCAAATTCGTTGGTTGTCATTCTTTTGTATGGATTGTCTGTTCATACCGCTATTTGCATTGTCAAATCATAGCACATTGTTGCCCAAATTTGGTAGCAAATAATTTTTTTATTTTTTTTGAATATCCAACTATGGTGGCGTTTCTTTAGTATGAAACACCACTATTGGTTCGCCTTTAATGGCGGTTCTTCACCAAACAACCGGCGTTATACTAACTTTTCAAGACAGTTCTGTAGTTACGACCGAAGTTATAGAAAACATGTATTGGGGTTGAGGTAATAATATAATTATTTAAATACCTATGGTGGTGTTTTTTCAAACAATAACCGCCACTATAGATGAACTACATTGGCGTTTCTTATTTAACAACCGTCGTTTTATATAAGCATATAATGGCGGTTTTGTTTAAAAACCGCCGCTTTAAACGAGCTATTGTGGCGGTTGTACAACCGCCACGAAACAATATACGACCCCGACATACACGACGGATCCAAAACCTTGGAAAACCGCCATAGAAGGTTGTTTATGACCGCCACTGTAGAGGTTTTTTCTACTAGTGTAGAAAATTTTACTAATGTCGTAGGATATGAGTGCAAATACCATCGATTCTTACAATTATAATGTTTTCCGAGAAACTTATTGAAAATGAAGAAACTAAAATATTATAATTAATTACTAACGTAGAATCAAACTTACATTGACCCATGTTGAAAAAACTCTAAACTACTACTACTTCACTACTTAACCAAACGGAATCCTAAGTTTTCTAACAACGTCAATTAAAAACAAATAAACCTAGATTAAATGACTGATATGCCATCATACTATAATGTTTGGCTCGATCGACGACTTGGGTAGTTAACTTGTAGACGAAATTCAATTTCTCACCATCCTTTGTTACAAATTGTAACAAATTCTTTGACCCATGAAATTGAATCTCATGACGGATTTGTTCATCCTCCAATTTTAGTAGCGTAAGGATTTTCTGATTCGGGCCAAGAATTTCTATTGGATTATCTATGTTTGGTATATTTCCAACACCTAATTTCAAAAAAGCGGAAAATCTTTTTTCCCGATAGAGAAAACAATTTAATTATGTTTACTAAAATCGGAAGAAATGGGGGTACATAAAAAATTAACAACATATCTTTTTGTTTACCGTCGTCGTTATGAAACTCCGGCGACGCAATGGAAAGAGATATTAACATAGTGATACTAACTAAATCTATATCGGTTTCAAAACAAAATGGTTTGTCCAAACTAAACAACCAAAGATTTAACAGGAGTGGATAATAAAAACTTGTAAAGACTAAACATTAACTTTCACCATTCATCTTTTAAGATCATTGGATCATTGGATCATGCACATCATCATTATTATTTAAAAAAAGTGAAAAAACTATAGCATCAAACACAATTAAAGCATAATAAAATTTTTGGAATTAAAACACAAAAACTATAGCATTAAACAAATATCAAATAAATTCTGTGATTTTGTTGTTAGAATAAATTTTACGGACATTATCATTATTTATTTTTCCAGCGTTTATAATTTTCACTATAATCTTTCAAAACAATGTTAACCATTCAATTTACCTTGAATTATAGTTTACAAATAAAAATATCAAAATTTCTATTTTGAAAAAGTTCTGTTATGTTGAATTAATTATGTAGCTAAAAAAATCGAAGACAATAATAACAATAACAATAATTGTGACAAAACATTAATAAATGTAACAATATCCGTGGCAAAATACTAATAATCCGTGGCAAAATTTTGTTTTTTCTTACGATCCCTTTTGTCACCAGGACTCAGTGCAACATCAAATCCGGGGTTGCTAACACCACTAACGTGACAACATAGCTAACCTTGTAAATTTTACGGGTAATTGAACTAGTTAGTCTTACAAAATAAAAATGAAACCCAACAAAGATATGTGATGTCCGCATAAATTATATGCTCGGTATACTTGCCATTTGGGCTAGAAAAGATACCAAACTTTTTAATGGATGGTTCATAATACACAATTAAATAAAAAGTTAACATAAAAACATCCGTTATTGCAATAGTGGTAGTAGATTTTTTTGAGTAAATTCTGCAAATCATGTACTAATAAAAAGTCATAGCAAACCAATCATGACAAGTATTAACCATATTCATTTAGTTAACCAATTAACAATGAAAGTCATGTTAGTAATTTTCTAGTAAAAATAGAAAGATGTAATTTAAGAAATGCTGAGAGGTACGAAATAAGAGAGAATATTGGATCTTAGATATTATAATTTTCATAATATTTATTGAAATATTTTGATATGTAGAGATGATTAAAGTGAATGTCTCACAATGTTTTATATTTACGTAAATTTGTTTTTTTAGAAAGTTATATTAGACCATTAAATCCATTAAGAAAAACTATATTTGGAAGAGTCATTGTATTAAGATATACCCCGTATAATACTTGGTAGTAGTATTTGACTTTTTATTTAATTATCTTCATGTTTTAATAATTTTACATTAAAAATGCACATACTTTTATAGCTTTGTTTGTTAGTGCCGCTCCTTCTCTCTTCATTGGTGATGATTTTAACGGAATGTTGTCTATGTTGGGGTTATGTGTATGGCTATTTGGTTTGGAAAAATCCTTAAATTCGGTTGTTGACTTAAATTTGGTAAATGTAGCTTTATCAATCACGGTGAGTGTTGGTTCAACCCACTTTTGCAAGTAAATACAAATATAAGAAGGTATTTGGTTATGTATTTCCATTTGCAATCCCATTCGTAGTTACCATTTTAAGATGTATTTTTTTTTCGAAAAAAAACCAAAACCTGAATATTTTAACATAAGCTACGCTATTTCTCGAAACCCCAATACTCCAATTAATCTCATAAATCCGTGTCGCATAACTTTTATTCTCGATGTAGCGACGGATGAAGAAATGAGGGCAGGTATTGAAGATAACACTAACCGGGTCAGAGATTTTGTGCGGTTAAAGAAACCAACAGGTGATCTACTACTGCCAACCTTCATAATTACCAAACAACAGCCGCCTTTTCAAGGTAACGAATATTTTACCGTGGTTGCCTATGAACCTTAGAAGATTTTGGGGTTTTGTTTAGATATTAGTAGCTAATTAATGTTAGCCTTATTAGTAGTAGTTGCTGACATAATATTCCGTAAGTGTTATTATTTTAGTATTTAACTACCATGTGAGAGTGTGAGTGAGTAGTTTAGTTTTTGTATTAACGTTTAATTTTAGTGTTGTTAACAAAGATTTAAATTTGTTGTCTTGTTTTAGGATTAATGTATTAATTAGTACCTTTTTACTTATCTTATTATTCGGTTTTTAAACCGTACTGTCTCTGAAACATAATTAATTTTGTTTTGCATTAGTATGAGACATGGAGTTAGTAAACAGTAAACAACAACATTGGCAAAAATTACATCCGTGTAAGTGTCTTGTTTTAGAGAAAAAACAAAAATAAGTTTGTACGTATGAGAATACGAGATAATTATAACCCACATGTCTACAAAATTCGCAAAAACTATTGATTGCATCACGTCGTACGGACAACGAAATGAAAATGATCACTTTTTGATAAATAGTAATTATTTTATATTATATAGGGACGATTTTTTAATGCTAGAAAATGACTAGTTTTTTCAATGTTCACCTTAGACTACAAAATGGCCGTCCAAAAGTACCGCTAAAACCGTATTGTTGTAAGAATTGTTGCTACAACTTACTTTCTACGTATGGAGTTGTGGAGTACTTATTAATGAGTTGATCGTTATTTATATCGTTTTTCATTATATATTTATTACTCCGTATTATGTTGTGCGGAAGCAAAATGATTTGAATTTTCGAATAGGCAACAATACGGCTTAGATGTCTTATTATGGGCAGGATCAAATCCACTCAAATTTATCTCACGTAACTAGGACGAAAGTCCTAAAACTAATCTTGATAATTAACATTTGGGTAATAGTATTACCATGTGTTACTCGATCGTAGTGATATTTGATGGGGCACATAAAAACCACCATGTATTTCACATTTCGAATGATGCAACTATCCTAAAAATTTCAAGATTTAATTCTCCATCTAGTCAACTATACAAAAATAACTGTTAAGTAATTTGGAATGAATTTCAGAATTTAAATAACTGTTAGGCATGAAATTGCTTAATCATAATTAGGTAAATAATATAATACGCTACATAACTAACATGGATCAGAACCCGTTGATGTCGTCATGACCCTCAAGGGCGAGATGGAATTCAGTATACCCAATCAAATAAGATGAAAGACTTTATTACGGGACCAAAATGACAAGACATGAAGACCGGGTTTTTCTTTTAACTTACATTTTACAATATTTTATTTTGAAGTTATATTATTGTCATATTGTTCTTATAATTTAGTCTTCATTTTCAGGTACAAGTTAATTTCCCTGGTAATATCATTCAAATTGTTAGACAAGTCTTCTTCAAAAGGTTGTGTTTTTTTCTTTTAAATATTAAATGTTGAGGGTCGTTATTCACTCATCAATTACTACTTCCTATCTTATTTATGGCACAATCATGTTTGAGGCTTATAAAAGTTTTCAACCATTTACGTAGTTGTAGTACAAAGTAAAATACTTATAAATTTACTTTGGGGTACTCATTGATGTTTGCTTTGATTTTTGTCAATCTACGATTTGTAAGTGTACGAGTTTGTTACAAAGAATGAAAGACACTTATCATCTGATCTATTGGTCGACGTGCTTCCTATTGTTAATACATGCATTATGACACACATTATTGATTACTAATTGTATTTTTAACTCCACTACCCCAGTTTATCTTTGTACCCCAAAAAATTGATGATTGCGTGATTCTCAAAATTCCAATTCGATCCTATCATTATCCGTTCTACAATGCAAAGCACCAAAGCATCATGATCCATCCTAATCTACTTCACCAAGTATGTTTATGTTCAAGTAATTTATTTTTAATTGAATATACTAATATAAGTCGTTGCAAAATATCGTCTTTTTGGACAAATAGAGAAATTAGATTATTTTTGTGACTTATCTTAGTTGTACTAAGTATTAATACCATATTTTGATGAGATTTTTTTTATTTTTAATTTGTTACTAATAATGGATGTTGTTTGATAATTAGGTCATTCGAGCTCGGCCTGAATCGTAAGTTTCGGTGGGGTTATATTGGATTTGTTACTCATAATGGGCCGAACTCAGTTATTTGATCTTTTTGATGTAGTTTGTATGTGTCGTTTCAGATATGGCTTACTTCTGATCGAGCCATCTCAATTATGGGTCGCCATTTTCGTTTCAATTATCACAACGGGTTCATTTCACTATTTATTTGACAAAAAATCGGATGAGGATAAGGTGGTCACCGGTATTTCAGGTCGTGACTGTGATGGGTTGGATCATACATGTTTTAGGTTGCGTATAAGCTTTATAATTTATATTATTAGCCGACCTTTATAAAATTGGATCAATTTTACAAGGATTACCAATGAAACAAACATAAATGTCCATTTGAAGTTAATGAAGTATATTTAACTTAGACATTTTGTACTTAACATCATCTTTAACACCAAAATTGATGGATGTTCGGGTACTATTAACTTCAGAGTATAATGTATTAAAAACGAAAAACTATATGGGTGATAATTAATATACACATGCACTTATATAAATTACGATGAAAACAATTACATTACAATAATTCATTTTATTTTAAAATGCTATTTCCAAAGATAACCCCGTGCGGGCACGGGTTCGAAAGCTAGTTCTACAAAAAATGGGTTTACGTGATTACGTCATTGGGTTTTGAGTTTTTCTCGACCTACATACTCATCATCGGTATGGACCAGACATAATCGACGACAAAAACTTGAATAAGTGAGGATTGATGACGGACCAAAATAAATTTTGTATGAGTTCGGTGGAGACTGAATGATTCGGTCCCATTCATCTTGCCAAAACTCTATCCCGATCGTTGAAAACTCAAAAACTTTATCGTGTCCGGATTCTCTCCAGTATAACAAAAATAGTGGATGGTCCAGTACACCATCTTGATGAGTGACATGTGTAAAGCGCAAAAATCAATGGTCAATGTTTCTCAAATTTTTTAGGGTAATTCTACATGGTAACTCTGTGTTTTTTCAGATTCTACGTGGTAACCTTACATTTTCAAAACACACACGTGGTAACCCTCTACTCTATTAATAGTTATTTGCATGACCCTGAACTCGTATTCCGTCAACTTTTCCGTTAAGCAGCTATCGGAAGGTGGCTTGGCTAATTTAATTTTGTGGTTTTTCCACATGGTAACCCCGTGTTTTAAAAATTTCTATACGATAACCCTATTTTGTATAAAACTCGCATGCTTAAAAACTTACTCATTCAATTAATCAATTTTCTTTCATTTTCACTCGATTACCATATCCGCTTTTAATATGCTCATGCTTGGAGAGTTGGAGGCATTTTAATGAATTGTTTCCACCTCCACCTCCTTGATGTTATTAATTTCATTATTCGGATTGTTCCCATTGGCCGAACGATTGATTATTTGCCTCTTTAGGTCGCATTCCTATTCATTCGGTCAAAGTCTCTTATCCAACGAATGGATGAACTCCAAGGAGAGAGACAAAGTTATTCACCTTGTAGACAAAAGGAGATATAGAAAGTAAGCCGCCAAAAAAAATCCATCAAACACATCCCTCCGATATCCTTCATAAAATATCTTCTTTTGATATTGAAAAAGCCTTAACATGATCCTCTAAATTTCAAAGTAACAAAAAACCCATAGAAGCGAAAAGAAGGAGATTTAACGTACTCCTGTCATTCAATGGGTGAGATTGGACATTTTTTAGTGTAGTCGAGTGAAATCGAGAGAAAAATGATTAATTGAATAAATATGTTTATAAGCATTCGTGTTTTGTACAAAAATGGGATTATCGTATAGAAATTTTTAAAACACAGGGTTACCGTGTGGAAAAAACACAAAATTAAATTAGCCAAGTCACTTTCCGTTAGCTACTTAACGGAAAAGTTGACGGAATACAAGTTCAGGGTCATGCAAAAAAGTATTAATAGAGTAGAGGGTTACCACGTGTGTGTATTGAAAATGTAAGGTTACCACGTAGAATCTAAAAAAACACAGGGTTACCATGTAGAATTACCCATTATTTATTACCCTTAAATTCAGTTGATAGTGGCGCCAATTTTAACAAATGCTAAAGTACTTTTGGCGGGACCAAATGTCTTTCTATTTCAAATGTCAATCTCATCCTAGTATTAGAAAATTAAACAAACCAAAGGCCCAAATTATGTTCTTTCTGGAGAAACAATTCTTGACATTAATTGGCTCAACACATTTGTCTTTTTCAAATATTCGTTAATATACAAGAAGAAATCACCAAAACAAGGTACTCTGCTACTAATCTTTTAATATTTTTCCCCATATTTAAAGTAACATAATATGTATGCTTTGTAATTAACTCCAAAACAGTTTCATTATCCCAAATCAATTATTAGACGATGGGTAGCTCATAACATACTTCCAATTGATGGTTCACAGGAACATGATACTCCAATAAGCCTAGATATAACCAATTGGGTAGATAGCATACATCATCAATCTATGCAACACGACAAGGATACATTTGATAATAATACTCCAAAGTTGGGAATGGAATTTGAGAAAGAAGTAGTTGCGTACACCTTTTATAATGAGTATGCGAGAAGAATAGGATTTGGGATACGTAAAGAATATTGGAACATAAGTAAGAAAGTTGGAGTAATGACTTCAGGGAAATCTCCGTGTCACAAAGAGGGTCAACGCACGACAGATAAAAGAGATCATCTCACAAAAGATGGCAGAGCCGAAACAAAAACACAATGTCCAACACAAATTACATACTATTTCACTTGATCGTAAAGTTGGCAAATACAAAGTGACTTATTTCATTTCAGAACACAACCACCCTCTTTAACCACAAAGTTATGTTCATATGATACGGTCTTAAAGGCGTATAACAGAAGCTCAAGCTATTGAAATCGAGAATGCAAATAAGTGTGGTCTAAGCTTGAGAGATTTAAATGAGTTTATGGAAAGGAAGTAGGTGGTATAGACAACTTAGTTTTCACCAAGTTAGATCAAATATCTTTGAACAAAAAGAAAGCATAACTTCAGATTCGGAGAGGTAAGTGCCATGTTGTCGCACTTCAAATCAAGCAAAGAAAGATCTTTCATTCTCTTATGAGTTTCAAATGGACGTGGATGAACAAGTAACAAATATATTTTGGCTTGATTTAGAGATGATAAATGCTTATAACTATTTTGTAGATGTTATTGCGTTTGATATAACATATAATACTAATAAAGATTACCGTCCTTTGGGAGTGTTTGTGGGATATAATCATCATAGGGAGACTGTAATTTTTGGAACAACACTGTTATATGATGAGACGATTCCTTCTTTTGAATGGTTGTTTGAAACATTTCTCAAAGCTATGGGTGGAAAAAAAACCCAAACCATTTTGACGGATCAAAATGGAGCTATGTCAAGTGCTATTCCTACTGTTATGCCTGAAACTTTCCATGGTTTGTGCACTTGGCACATAAGACAAAATGTACTAAAGCATGTGAATCACTTATATCATGAGAATCCAGATTTTTCTCAAGATTTTGAGGCATGTATTGATGTATATGAGAAAGAAGACGTGTTTTTACTTGCTTGGGATGTTTTACTCCTGAAGTGTGACGTGCCAAGTAGATCATGACTCAACACAATATTTGAAGTCAAGGAAAAATGGGCATGTGCTTATGTTAACAAAACATTTACAGCCGGTATGCAATCGACACAGCTCAGTGAAAGTCTTAATTCTGATTTGAAAAGATATTTGAAATCCGGCTTAAATTTAGCAGATTTCTTCACTCACTTTGAAAGAGTTATCAATAGCAAGCGCTATAATGAGTCAAAAGTTGAATACGGCTCGATACATAAGCTTCCAAGATTGAAAATGAAGAAGGCCCCAATGCTTGTACAAGCTGGCAATGTTTACACCCTGAAAATATTTGAAGAATTTCAAGAGGATTATGAAGAGCATTTAGGTGCTTATATAATAAATCAAGAAGAAGATTAGACTATGCATATGTACACCATTTCAAATGTCAACGAGGTCAAGGAAAGAGTAGTGGCTAGCAATCTTTCTATGCAAACTGTTTACTGTGATTGTCGTAGGTTCGAGACTCACGGAATCCTTTGTAGTCATGCTTTAAAAGAATTAGATGTAATGAATATCAAGTTGATCCCACAATGTTACTACTCAAATGATGGACAAGATATGCAAGACGTGGATGCGAAGAAGTAGATGAACAGCCTAAAAAACTAGATGTGAAAGCTCACTTTGCAAATCGATACAGGGAGTTGTGCCCTCGTTTTGAAAATCTATAGTAAACAGGGCATGTGAATCCAATGAAATATACAATTTCATGTCTAAGGTTTGTGAAGAGTCTACAAAGGTTATTGAGCAATTGCTAGCTAGAAGTTAATGACTCATGTTATGTATCGATATCTAACACCTTTATAAAATATGAGAGCACCCATGTTACTATTCATCAATGAATAGTAAGTGACTTGTGGGATGAATAATAGCATTTATGTGGATTGGGTTATTTGCCGAGGTTTGTTTTTGGGCTGGTTATGTTTAGGCCTTTTTCTAGCTTTCACTTCTTAATACAAATTTATCAATCTCGCCTTTGATTTTCCCATTAAAATCCTTACCCTCTATTTTGATAGGGTGTTAGACTATTTTATGAAAATGCAAGGGCCAGCTCTGCTGAGGTGGGGGAGCTTAAAGATAAGGGGAACGATCTTCTTCGGCAAAACTATTTTGATAGTGCCGCATCGTGTTATGATGACGCTTGTAAATTGCTTAGTTTGAGCTTGGAAAATATTTGAGGTGAAGATATTCAATCATTATCTGACCTTGCTGTTTCCCTTCTTTCTAATATGGTTGTATGTGGCCTGAAACTTGAGAAATACAGAGCTGCTTCGGGTTTATGATCCATGATTTTGGACACATTTCCTCGTGATGTTAAGGCACTTTTTCCTAGGGCGGTTGCTTATATGAAGTTGAAAAGGTTTTCAAAAGCTGAATTGGATCTGGTTGAGGCCTTAGTGGTTGAACCTAGTAATAAGGATGTGTTATGGGAATTAGATGTTGTAAAAGGTCACCTTCTCATCAAAGAAAATGGTAAAAGAGTACGGGGAGCTTGCTACTGAAGATTGTGTGTATAGGAACAAAAAGAAGTCTGTTCATGTCTCGGCATCTGATGTGGGTATAAAAGATAGTGAAAGCGTGGTCACGGAGGTGATGGAAGCCTCTTCTCCTACACTGATTTGGAACACAATCACAATGACTCTCAAATGGGTGATAAGTGGCATATTTCTAACAACTCGATTCTTGGGATCTCCGGACAAACTTACCATTGAGGTCACCAAGGAGGGAGGAATTTTTTTTTTTTTGAGAAAATGTAAACTTAACATTAATGTTCAAAATCTCCAAACAGTACAATATTAAGGCATAGTTATAACTAACTTTCCTTAAGTACTACTAATAATATTCATCCAACTTACTACATTTGTTCTCTTACACTTAATATGACAATTTAGTAATCTATTCTTCACATCATTTTGAATCATCTTTGCTACCACCTCAGGCCTAAGCATGACAGCCTCCAGTCGAGCTTTGTTGCGACACATCCAGACATGATAGATCAAAGAGGCCAGAATGACCCCCACAATCTGCTTCTGACAGAGAGATCTGAATCTTGTAATGCACAACCATTGTACACAGTTCTGATTGGGTAGTTGGATCTTGCACCAGTCAGAAACACACCTGCAACATTTCCTACTATACTCACTGTTGAAAAAAAGATGATCATGATCTTCAGCAACCACAGAGCACAAAATACACATGTTATGCATAGTAATACTCATACGTTGGAGTCTATCCTGAGTGAGCAATCTCTGTTGAGCCATTAACTAACAGATAAATCCATGCTTAGGAATCACCCAATTGTTAAAGCACCAATGAGCCCATTGAACTGTATTCATAACTGGGAGGAGCCAGTCATACCCCATACTGACAATATAAGGCTTGTTTTGATTTCTCCAGGCAGGGCTAAATATAAATTGCTGCATCATATTCTTTATCTGGCAAATTTTCCTCCAGGCCCAGCTAGTATTAGTAGATGGACTATAATCTTTCCAACATTTACCTTTTATATAAATTGAATGAACCCATTTCACCCAAAGGCGATCCTCTTTATGTTCAATCCACCATACATACTTAGCTATTGCTGCTGTATTCATTAGCATCAGGTTCTTAAAACCTAGTCCACCATGTTTCTTTGGTCTATAGATCCTCTCACGGGACACCAGTGTAGGGCTATCACTGGTAGCCTTACCATGCCAGAGGAACTCTCTGCATATGGCTTCAATCTTCTTGATGACAGTTGTGGGAATGATGAAAATTCGTGCCCAATAAGAGTGAAGGGTGCTAAGCACTGAACTGATCAGAACAGACCTCCCAGCATAGGAAAGGTGCCTTGCTCCCATGGCCCTTACCCTACTCACCACCTTATCCACCAGAAGGAGGGAGGAATTACAAGAGATCATTATAAGAAAAAGAAGAGGAGAAGACGTTCTAAAAAGCGGAACCTTAAGTCGGTGGTGGTGAATGCAGACATGCCTTCAGGTGTCAGCAATGTAAGTCGTGGTATTATTAGTTTGAGGGAGTCCTCTTTTGGTGGTGTTAGCTCGAGTTCGTTCTCTATTTGTGATAACTTATCTTCTTCTGATAGTCAAATCCCCCAAGGTTACCCTACGGTCGTCACTCCTAATTCATGCTTAACTGGTTCTTTAGGGAATGACAGGACCAACACATCTATTTGATTCCAAGCCCTTAAGGATTCAAATGAACATCAATCGTTCGTTTTTTCAGGTTGGCCTAAGAAGTGTAAGATTCTTTCGTTTGTAAATTGTCACGTGCCTCGACTTAAAAATAATTAACTTGCATTGATATGTAATCCGTTAAAGTACTCCTACATGAGCAATCATATATTTGTTGAATATTGTCACGATATCGCCATGTCAGTGTGCTGCGGATTTTGGAGAATGGATGAAGACAAATTTTGAAGTTTTTTTTTAAAATAGGATAATACTCCACTGAAAACATAATGATCACGAGTGTTAGACAATAGAACAATTTTTAGCGATAATATAGAATCCGAATTTATCAAAATACTTAACATTTAGAATGATATACATAGCGAATTACATATCAAAATACTTTTAACATTTTAGGGAGAGAGTTGGCAAGAGGGCAGCATAATTGTATTCATATACATAGCGGCTAGGAGTAAAAATAATATTCAGATAATAAATAATAGTGTATTTAAACAGATTTTATTACGAATTACACACAAATTCAATCTTAAAAAAGAATTTGTGCATAACTAATTATTTATAACCGTTGTAGCAATTTTCTTATCTCTATTGAAACTTAGGCTCCGTTTGGCAAGCCATTTCAGGTACCTGATTTGGTCAAAGTAGCTTATTTGACCAAAATTTCAGGTACCTTATTTTTGTGTACGCGTTTGGTAAGTAACTTATTTAACCAAATAAGCTACCTGAAATGAAAAGCTGCCTAGAGTAGCATTTGAGATTTCAGGTAC
>JAGPOY010003637.1:0-16458 GCA_018983105.1 Silene uniflora | reverse complement strand
TATATAGGCTCGATAGGGGCTCAAGTTTGGCTCGAGCTCGCGTTAAAGCTCGCAAGATTTATAACGAGCACGTTTTTTTCAAACTCGGGTAAGCTTGAGATCGGCTCGAGCTCGAGTTTTGGTTCTTGAGCACAAGCCGAGCAAGACCAAGCTCGGGCTTGGCTCGGCTCGTTAACACCCCTAGACTTATATCGACCTTATACTTTATTTGATATAGAAATTAAAGAGATTGGGGCATCAAAATGTTGTGGCCTATATATAAATTACTAATAATGTCTATTTAAAAAAAATCAAAGTTTATTAAGAAATTTGAATATCATTTTTTTAAAACAATTAATGCTTTAGAATCAAGCTAAGGAATGATCAAAATATTGGTTTTGTTGTAATAAATTATTAAAAAAAAGGGAAATTTTCCGACTATGAAAAAAAAAAAAAATATATCACGTGGATATCTTAGAATTTTTATTTGTCGTGTCAGACATTAGCAGTGGTGGAGGCAGAAGTTAAAGTCAACAGTTCAGCGAGGTCAAACGGTTAGTATAAAGTAATCTTGAAAATGTTGACTAAAAACTTCGAATTTCATAAGCGCGCCAAACGAGAGCCCCTACACATTTGTATCGACACACCATAAAATATTGATAACTGTACCATATGGATCATCAACACATTAGTAGTGCACCTTATGATCAAGTCAGTCATTCAACGACTTTGCTATAGTTAAGGTTGTCAAGATCGAGATTCTACTCTGGATTGAAGATAGGGTAAAAGATTGGATTGGGGCATTGAATCGAGGATTGTAAGCTCGTAGAAATAGTTTGGATAAACAAGCTTCTATAAAAACTTGAACTTGGTATAATTTGTGATGTATAATGTTAAAAAACTATTTAATGACATAAAAGTCTTTATAATCATCTCAATTTATTACATATATACCTTTACTAGAGTAGTAAGTACAAAAGAACAACAACCTCACAAAATTAGAACACAAATAAACTTTTTACAAAGCTGAGTGATCCTACATTCCTACCAAATTACCAATAACGATCTTGTACGATATTGTACAATCCTGAATGATCCTACCACCAAAACGATCTTATGACTACTTGAATCGTTTCCAATTCTTGGATAGCGATTTTAACAAAAATGGCTACAGGCAGGAACCTTAAACAAGTTTGCTTAAATCGATCTTACATCTACCCTTTTCGATAATAAATTTTAACTGAACCGACTTTAATATTCTTTTTTTCCATCCTTATTCATGGAAATTTTAGAAATTTTATTGTTAGTGACTATCTTTGGTATCAACTCTCAACACACCAAAAATATCGACAATGACATGGATCCTTAACTCATTATATTAGTATTGCACTTTATATGATCAAGTCATGGTTTGCTATAATACGATCCACATATTTTGATGTCCAAGTCTCTAGCCTTCTACATCTCATGCTACTATATATATAAGCTCATTTAGCAACTCTTATCTTACTATCTACACACACTACAAAATATACTCTATCTATAAAGAATACACACTTTTAACACTTTTTGTGCATCAAGTTTCTCCATCCAAGCTAGGGTTTAACAAGTTATGGCTCCACCAAATGGAGAAGCAATAACTTTGACATCCTTCTCAAGCCCTTCACCCAAAACCTTCTCAATACCACAAAGGCTATCCCAAGAAAACCTCAAGAGGTCGATGTCAGACATAGCTTATGAGTTAAGCAAAGGGATCGACACAGAGCTAGTAGCAGAGGAGTCAGAACAACTCCCAGCCATCTCAGAAGCAGAAGACGCGAAGTGTGAGTGTTGTGGGATGAGCGAGGAGTACACACCTGAGTACATAAAGTGTGTACGCGACAAGTTCTTAGGTAAATTGATATGTGGGTTGTGCATGGAAGCAGTAAAAGGAGAAACGGAGAAAAATGGAGGACAGTGTAAGGAAGCCCTAGAAACTCACATGAACCATTGTGTGAGGTTCAATAAGCTTGGGAGGGCGTTCCCGGTTTTATGCCAAGCCGAGGCTATGAAGGAGATGATGAAGAAAAGTTCTAAGATTCGAGCCAAGTCGTTAACGTTGAGCCCTCGAGAGAGGAAGGGGTTGCAGATGGGTAGTGGAATTGCTAGGAGCTCAAGTTGCATGTCTTCCATGATGAATACCCTTGCAATACGCAACTAACTTAATCGTTTACAACGAATTTTAATTGTTGTCTTGAGTTACATACTTGTATAATACAAAAATGTTAAGCTTAAGCTAGGAATGACTTTTGGTTGTTGATAATATATATCCAAATCATTTTTGGCATCTCTTTAAGGGCTTTTCTCTTGATTAACACAATTTGTTACTGTTTTACTCGACTTTGATGGTGCAATAGCCTCTTTAAGCGCTTTTTAAGTGGGACATCTGAATAGCCTAGGGAGTAGGGGCTAGGACCCAACATAACACGATCTAGATCTACTGATCTAGCCATCCATGTAACTACTAATTTTAAACTGGTCTACTTTCTTTTGAAAATGAGATAGCGTCATCAGATGATATTAAGTTTCATACCCTCGCCCTTTACATAGTCGTACAATTTTTCAATTTATACCCTTCTTTTTAAGTATGAATTAAGGAGAAAAATAGACATATAGGCATTAGGCGGGAGTAAACGTAAAATAGGAAATGGTAAACTTTTTATGCATTTGAAACTTGAAAGTCTCCTCCAACAACTTACCTTAGAAAGGAATGAGTATAATATTGAACCTTGCTATTAAACCGGCGGCCTAAAGGAAAAAGTTGAACCTAACTTTGAATGAAATGGGGGTTTTTTTTTTTTTTTTGATAATTTACTCATAAAAAAAAGTTTGCTCGATAAACTTTTATATTTTCAAGTTAGGATCTACAAACTATGCAAGTCATGGCGAACTTTCAGGGACATCAATCAATAAGATGATAACCAACATTGGATCCAACTCAAAATTATCTGGAAGCAGCCAACTAAACTGCATTACCATTTACCAGCCAGAATGCTAGCAAATATCTAATAAAATCGATGAGCAATGGTACTCATAACTAAACTTAAAAGTCGTCACGGGCAATCTACTCTTAACACCCCTTGCATCAAACAGTACTCATAACAAATAAAAAACGGGAGCTGCTTTTTGTCGCCCGTGTTTTACTTAGTGTCGTCCGAATTTTGCATTGACTTTCCAATTCTACCCTTATTTATCTCATCCTTTGACTTTCTAATTTTACTCCTAAATATTCAATTTGTTAACATAAAATTTTCGATTGTAACCCTCATCATCTTTATCTCCCTCTCATATCTAATTCATAAAATAATGTTCATTTTTAATTTCTAAAAATTTATGAACTTAATTACGTAACTATCAATCAAACTAAATTAGTCTAAATTCAAGGGAAAGAAATATGAATAAAACCAAAATTCACATTGCAAAGTTCGTAAATGATTTCAACATTATATATCGAAATAATAATAACGAAAAATTAAAGTAGAGGGCAACAAAAAAAAAAGATCAAACTTGACATTATTGCATTAGAACTTTATAATAAAGCATGGATTATAACAGAACAATGAATATTCTCCGCCGACTTGCACTCTCATGTATGAACCACGACGAACCATGCCATGTTCCGCGTTCGTGTATGGCAAATGAGATCCGTTGTCGCGCTGTGGACAGTTCGTGTGATGCCCACGAAGCCACCGTGGTCACTTCGTGTGCAAATCACGCCACTGCCGTGGGGTGTTCGTGCAGCATACACGAGCTTCTCTTGGCGCAAATAGTTCATAGCCCACGATGATGCCCAAGCTATTTCATGAACGACTACGCACCAACCTTGTCCGTCTTGATTCGATGTTCTCGTTGTCATCTAATTAGTCATTTTCAGTTGTTTAATCCATATTTTGTTTGGGTGGTGTGACAGAATTTCATTAAATCTGCAGTAATATTGTAATTGTTCTTGATTGTGTTAGATATAAATGTATGAATGATTATATATTTATATTGTCAAGGATGAAGATGTACTGTATGACCTAAGGAAAGGAAATAAAGAAAGAAAGAAAGAAAAAGGTAATCTCATAATATCACGTTGTTTATAGTAGAAGGGCACTTGTAGTTGTTAAATTATAGAAGGGCAATTTTGTAAATTACTCAGGCGATACTAGTAAAATTCGGGCACCAAAAAGAAAAAGGGTAAAAAAAAACACAGAGAGAACGAGAAAAGTTTGCCTAAGTTTGTCTTCAAAATAAACAGGAAAGCAGTTTCAGGTCCAGGTATGTCTGCCTAGCTGCACCTCGCACGATAGAGTTAACCAAGGTTGAGTGTTGCCAAATCCCAACCAAGAAGGCAACAAGGGACAAAGGATCATATTAGTATCACATACCAGCCTAAATAAGTACTTGCACTCCCTACTACACTCGGTACAAGAGTCGGCAAACTATTAAACAAAGGACCAGTTCATAAACATAAAACAGATGCAATGCGCGTTTTCATCTTCATTCAGCACCTTCCAAGCCACTGCTCTTTCATATGATACTGGACGACCCATGCTTGAGAGGCATATACCGCCTTGAAGACATGCAAACCCCTGAAAATGTGTCGTAAACATTCAGTTTCAGTGAGTAACCCACAAAAAGAGACTGTAAACATGTTAGACCAGCCCATAAACCACCCAATTATCATATCAGATTGTCTTGTATGAGAATTGTATAACGGAATAATAATTGAAGAATGAATAAGTGAGATATTGGTTGGTCTCATACGACTCACTGAAGAACATTTTAAGGGGGACACAATTCTACAAACCTGTTGTAAAATCTGTGGAAATTCCGTGCAGAGAGTTTTCCGACCATGGTCATCCAGAATCTTCTCTAGGGTTATGTCTTGTAGGGCAACCAAGGTCGTTTCAAGCATGTCAAGACCTGCCTGATTTCCAAAGGTGAAAACGGGCAGAGTCTGCAAAGGTAAACAGCATCAATCAAGCAACATTATTAGTGGGGTAAAAACAAATTCGAAACAATGCATACCAGACACCAATTTCAGGATGTATGTTATCTGTCATTACCATATGAATTACCTAGGTGAAAGAAAAGACTACAAATACATGTTTGAAGACAGGATTTCTTCTATAACGAAAGACATATAAGTTTTAACAATCCCTGATACCTTATTGACTAGAATAACTCCGCTTTTGGGTGTGGCCTTCATGGCATTCATGGTCGGTCTCATAGCTATGATAAAAAGAACAGTGGCAGAAGTGTACTGATGTCCAACATAAACAAGTCACACTTTATGGACATGAATTCAAAAACTTTGTTCGAGTTGTGGAGGCAGACTTTGGGAGCTCATAATTTAGTACTCCGTCTGAAATATGAACATATCTAATGAAATGTGCGTTCAGATGAATTGAATGGAATGTGATTTATACAATTGGAGAAGTTTAGTTGAAGTGGAAAACTACCACAAGGCTGCTATGTGAGCACAGCATTGCCCAAACAATGAAGAAAAAATTCTATAACAAGACTATTAAATGGCACTGTGTCGAAACATGAAACAATGTTATATACATAAGAGTAGCGTGGCAAAGACATGTTGGATGTGTGGCCATTACGAAACGATTGGTTCAGAAATGGAAATAAGTTGTGCCAACTTCCAAGGATATATTGGAGGGGAAAAAAAAAACAAAAAAAAGACTTCCAAAGACATATATGACTGAATTAAAAGAGTATCATAAAAATATAAGTCCATATTATTATGTACCACCTTAAAGGATCCCACCTTAAAAATAGAGTAACGATGAAAAAGGAAACCCACCCTGTGTACAAAGGAAGAAAGATATGTAGTTACCTTTAAAGAACAACACAGGATAGCATCCGAATGTTGCCAAAGACTCTTGAGAACAGCATCACCACCTTCACCAGCTGATTTGAGTAGCTCCACGCCTAAGAAGCATCTATACATAAAAGACAAACCCGCTCAACTACACCATAAAGCAAGGTCTACCCTGAACTATTAGCTTACGCCGGATATACATTTGTGAATTATGATTTATGACGATCTACCAAAGAAATGCAAATGAAGTATTGAACTAGAATGTATATCTAGGTTAAATTCAGCCAGAAACCAATTAATATGTGATGTTAAAATCTTACGAGAAGATGATACAACTGCTTGTGGAAGAAAGCTTTGTATAATCGCCTGCATTGCAAATATGAGTCCAGCTTTATGCAAGATCTCATTACGTTATTGTAGGGTTTTCTTCTCAAAGTGATGTCACAGAACACTGTTCTTTTTACACAACTTAAAGTGACACTGAGACAATCTTATCATTGACAATGATCTTTTTTAAATTACTATGATACACATGTGAGCCGCTGAAGAAAAGGGATATGGAAAAACTAGGGGAAAACCTGTAACTCTGGCAGATCCAACGAGCTAAAGTGTGAGCTTCCGGATTGCCAACAGATGATCTAAGTCCAACTTGAGATCCCATATGAGGCGAGAGAGCCAAAGCCACCCTCTGAACTGAAGATATAATGCTTCGGACATACTGTCGAGCCATAGAGGCCACATTGTCTTGCAGATGACTCTCGAATGCAAACTGGAAGGCTATAGTCATCACAGATCTCATATTACCACCTGAAGCAGATTGATCTGAAGAAGATTTGTTTCCAGACAGGCCGCCAACTTCAAGAGCAGAAGCAAGATCCAAGGTCCGATTTGGGCTCGAGGCCTCCTGATATAGTTGAATGACACCAATAAGAATTAAATTAGAAGTGAAATTTTGATTCATCTCAGATCATGACAGCACTAAAACTGACACGGACAAGATAAACAGATCAGAAATTCTTATGTGTTGGTCTCATAATAATATTATCATATAACTATACAAGTGACTCATTTACGAATTAAATTAGTTAGTTACGGAGTATTGTTTTCGTTAGTGGATTAATAATATCTGGGTATTTGGGTAGGTTTTATAGTGAAATGGGCTGGTCTCATACTAAATTAACAAGAGACCGTCTTCTAAAAGTCTAATTGAAGACGATAGAGATAAAAGGGAAAACCTTTGCAGAATCAAGGGGGATGATGCGGAAGCCAGATGGCAGAAGAGGGGCATCATCAGCAAATGAAGCATCAATTGGAGCAAATATAAGTTCTGCACACGTGCCAACAGCATTCTCATCCATTCCACTACATAACTGCAAAGAGAGAGAAAGATACTTGGATTTTAACCCGCATCTTTGAAAAAAGATTTCACATTCATATATGGTGATTGGTGAAACACAATGACTATACAGATAGACTACCAACTAAATATCTTCAAAGGTTGATGTCATATATCGTAACTCTAAATTTGCGGGCCAGCTCGGGTCATCTGGGTCATAGTCAATATATACGGGTTCACGACCCTGGTAAGGCTTCGCGTGTCAAGTTTGCAGTACAGGTCAATTGATACACGTCCAGTGACAATTTACAGTACATTTTTTGCCCCAAAAAGAGAGATCATCACAGATAAGCACACTTACTTGCAACAGGAACATGTCTCGTGGCATCATAGCATCTTCAGGACAACTGACAAGACCTTCCAGCTTGATGACCTCCAACAGCTAATGGTAAGAAAAGTATTTAGAATCAAAGGTAAATAAAATTTAGATACTAATAGATGAAAAAAGTTTGTTGCAACTACTACCTCTTCATGTTCAATGGTATGAGCCAACGGAAGTATGACTTGATTACCAAAACCTCCAGCTCGTATTCCCGGAAGGCTACAAGGACTAATTTTTGCAGTTGCAGCTAAGTAGCCATCGATATTGCTGTCAGCCCACTCTGATCTGTGTTCCCTAAGGAATCTAAGAAGTACTGCTGGGGGAACGTTCTGGATATTTGATAGTATTTTAGTGCCAAGATCTTATCAGAAGTTATAAACAAAACTCAAAATAAATTGCAAGGACTGAATTTAAAAAAAAAAAAAATCTAGAAAAAACTCTAGCACTTGTTCCTTAACACGTCTATTAACAAGAAAGTCATCTGACGACTTACAATCAGAGTAGACACAAGTGAATGTGGGAAAACGATAGGAAAGAGAAGATAAACCTTTTTTTCTTGTGTAAAGGGAACCACAAGGGTGTATTAAGGGCTTACCAATGAAGGTCTTGAGTACCCCCGCGGCCCCACCACAATGACTTAAACAGCTAACAGAAATGGTAATATGTTTGGAGGAGAAAAAAGATTCAGCACATTTATAAAGACGATAAAAGAAAAGAGGTTGGTGTTCTCACACGAGCTAGCGAATACTTCCGACCATTTCAACCCCCATAGATCATCTTGCATTTAGATTTTATAAACACAAAGGTGCTTCTTCATCAGAAACTCAAACTAGCCAATTACTACTACCACATATCCTTACAAGTAGCACAACTAAGGCTGTAAATGACCTGAGCCACCTCATAGAGCCCTTGGAATCGACTCGGTCAAAGCTCGGCTCGTACTCGATCACAACGAGCTCGCTTGGCTAAATCCGAGCCGATCCCGAACTCAGCAAGGCCTTGCTCGGGTCAGAAGCTCGTTTGGGCTCATGGTCTTTTGTGTGTATTTTTTATATTGTAATAGTAATTTTATTTCAAATTATATGTTATTTTGACATTTGAAAGTATATTATAATATACTATCTTTTAGCATTAGTATTTTAAAAGTTTATTTGTTTTAAAAATATTCATATCCTAGTTAGAAAGTGAACAAGTGAAAAAAATATAATGACAAAGCGAGCTCAATTCGAGCTTCAATTTTTTAGGCTCGCTGAGCTTCGAACCGAGCACGAGCTCAAGCACAAGCTCAAAATTCCGAGCCAAGCCTGAGCCCATCCAAGCTCCAGCTCAGATCGGCTCGGTTACAGACCTAAGCACAACATCTGTCCTGGTCACCAAAATATGGTTAATAAATGCTGAAGTGGCTTGTGTCGAAGAACACAGAAATTCTTCATCCTTAAGCTAAATACACTATTGCCTCGCTCGGTCGCTCCTACCACAATGAAGTGACATATATAGAGGAATTCCTGCTGTAAATTTGGATCCATCCTGCCCGCCATATATTCATCTTCAAAGGAGATTGAAACTAAGAAGCCATTTACGAGGATACATGTGACATTACCATATGAAATAGATGATCTGAGCCCTCAGCAAGAGACAGTAGAGAAGTCCATTCAAAGAAAAAGGTTGATAGCCCCGATGCACCAAGTTTTAGATAACCAGTGTGTAATCTAGATACATAAAGACAATACAGAAGTCCCAACAAATCCAGCAAGCGGAGGCACACTTTGTTCCTTGATCTACTTTGCATGATTGCTTCCACTAAGAAATAGTATGAAGTAACTAGAAAATAATCTGCAATTCAATATGATGGTGGTACGCTTATTACTAACTTCAAATCATCTTCACTTCCCTTTGTAACCAAAAATCAAAATTTAGCCCCTTTTCTCCACTTCTCAGCCCACAGCCTAGGGTTTAATAGATCTTGTGCCGGTTCATAAGAACACTAGAGTATCATGAATGTCCACAGTAGTCGCACATAACTCTCTTACCTTACGTACCACACTTATTCACGAGAACATGCGGACACACGGTCCTTTAAATAGGTTATCATTCATCAACAAACTAAACTCCTAGCCTCCTACCAAACAACGACAACCCAGCTTTCGTGGGGTTGATGCTAAAGTTATATTTGGCATAATCTTCTGATATAACAACATGAACCAGCTAATACTTAAAAGAGGAGGCAGCATGCAGCCTTATCTTTACTCTTTAGAGGTTGTTTAGGATGGCCATAAGGAAAATTGCGTACAGAATTACATGAACTGGCTGATACTAAACAGTAAAATAAGCCAAACAGTTTATTTAGCCATTTTCCTTGACCCTGAGAAATACTCTTTACAAATTACAACAACAACATCAGAGCCTTAATCCCAAAATTATTTGGGGTCGGCTGACATGAATCATCCTTTAGAACCGTTACGGAAAGAAGAAAGGGAAAAGTGAAAATGAAAGGGGAGTGAAATACTCACGGGAAAAATAAAATAAAGCACACATTCAGCAACTGAAAAATGCCTGTTTTGTAACAATTTGAAATAAAAACGCCTGGTTTCCGACAAAATCAAATTTACCTGTAAAAGCATAGATGCTTTAGCACACAAAACAGTGTTGCTCACAGCTGGAAATCCATTAGCATATGTAAGGTTCAGGGACATCAGTTTGTCAGGTGATGAGTTTACAAGAATGGTGACATCGTCGATGCCATCATTTCCAATCGTTGACCATCCTTCATCAGTAAACCCATTTAGTGCCTCGTTGAAACCTCTGGTAAGTTCAATAATTACATCCAGTGGTTAGACCTCAATGGAATAATATTACCAATGTGATAGCTAAAGCAAAACCATATTCTCACCTACTCAACCTCTGGCTGAGAACACGCAGAGCTGCAGGTCGCCTGCCCCAGTTGGACACAGTAGGTTGGGAGATTTCTTGAGCAATTTGTCTCAGTAGACGCAGTGCCTACAGTCCAGAGAGAAAAATGTGAAAGGAACATCGAGTAAACCTGACTCTGAACTTCCGCAATTGCTTTCGATTATCACAATGGCCAATTCAATTGTTTTGCTTACTTTCTATTAATATCGCATAAAGCTACAAGAAACCTTAGGCCTTGTTTATATGTAGGGAAAGAAAGGGTAGGGGAAATTTCCATTGTTTGGTTAGTAAGTTGGGTTGGAGAGATGGAGGGATGTATTTTTCTTCCTATTAACAATTTAGATATTTCTAAAAAAAAAGAAAGATTTGAAAGGCAAAACTACCCCCTCATCTTACCTTTTTCCCTCTCCCACCCCCAAAACCTTCATTCCTTCCCTCAATTTGTATCCAAACAAAGGGTTACAAGAAAACACAAGGATATAGAGAACATCTTACCGCCATGGTTGTTTTCTGGGCTACTACAGTTGATGATTCATACAAAGGGCGCAAAACCTCTGGCACGCTCCATGGCTGTTTCATAGATGGATGAGCTATACCTGATTAGTAAATGATTGCATTACCTCGCATCTTATAAACTAGAATTCTGAAATTCTAAATCTTCTACCTCAAGGTCCATATGGTCAACAATGTGTATTATTGAGCCACCCCCTTCACAAGGCCTTATAAGATATCCACTTGGCAGCATCTCTGCTCTAACAAAGTTCTGCACAGCAGGCATGCTTGGACCATTCTGAGTGTTGTTAAGTGACCTTTCACAGACCTATACATGAAAGTACATAACAGAACATTGACTAGGTCACGCAGCATATAAGAGTTAACAGAACTACAGAAGTCCAAAAGTTAACCACAATAGAAAACCTACCACCAAACTACCATCGCCCATAACAGAGGTATACCGAAGCAACCAGAAATCACGGGCAGGCGCCAATGTTGTTGGGGCATAAAGCTGAAAATGACAATATATTTCAATTTAGATGCCACACATACACTATACATGAAAAGGAGAGAAGTCGTTAAACTAATTAATTTTGAAGGACAAATGAGCAACTGATCAGGCTAACCTGCATGTAAAGCAGCTCAATGGTTCCACCATTTGCAGTGGGCAGCACGTTAAGCACATCCACAGCACGGCAATCGCGGAACCACGACGGCCTATCCTTGAGGATTTCTGCGACCTGTATCATAATATTTTGGTCATTTCAGTTTCAAGTAACATAGAAAAAATAGAACAGAATGGATTGTTCAAGACGGCAAAACGAGCACATACCCGTGTAGGTTCAAGACCCACAAGGCCGCAGGCTCGTGCTGCCACTCCAGTGCAACCATAAGAAATAGCAACGATTCCAATGGAATCCGGACCAGGCTACACATATCAACAGACAAATTAGCCATAATTCCACCCATTACTTCGACAATAATTTTGCTGGAATGAACAATATTACTGCCAGACTAACACTACGTCAGAATTTCATGTTATTGCAAAAATCAGTAAATATAGTAGGAGACTGTCGCGCATGTGAGACCAAACAAAATACACATGTATTCCTCTCTTGCTTATATGACTAACGAGTAGGTCTCACATTATGAGACCGCCTCATATAAGTTTCTACCTACTAAAATTCGTATGCATCAACATCAGCAATGCATAAACTCCACATAACCTTTTCCATAAGCAAGTTTTAACCTTTTTTCTACTTTAGAAAAAGTTAATGAAAATATCCACTTTCTAACTATATAATTAATTAAGTCAATTACTAGCGAGCAATGGACCACATAGCAGTTCTTTATAAGTTAGGGGATCAATAAAGAATATAATGTACCTTCATTCCAGGCATTTGGACCCACTCTACAGCAGTTCCAGTAGCCTTTGAAAGAAACTCTGCTAAAGTTTCTTCTGCAATGGACAAAAGTCTGGGAAGAATTGTAAAAGAAAAGCACAAAGTCATGAGCCACACACACCCAACAAATAAGTTCACAGTGAACGATGTCTTTTGGAAAATGACACAACAATCAAATTATTCCTTCACTTAGTTACATACCCTGCAGGACTAGCATCTCTTGGAGGATGTTGTGGTGTCACATGCTGACCACTTGTCACCACTGATTCACAGCTTGTGTCTTTACTAGCAATCCCAGCCTAGACACCATAAAACAACCATATATCAGAATTAGCATAATTAATACTCCCACCCATTCAACTAACTGTTTACGTTCGATTAAAATACTTCTCGCAAAAGAATGGTAACGTAAACAACTGGTTGAATGGAAGGGACTAGGGAGTACTTCTCTAAATCATCTTTAAACTTGTACTTCTTTACCTTGCAATTTTTTTCTGTTTTTAAAATAAAGTAATGGTGCAAATAGAATATGCCAAACTTATCAAGAAACTTGGTTTTTGTCCAAATTCGAAGTATAATGATCTTATTATCAAGTGTAAGAAAGTTTTTTTATCAATTACTTCGTACTGGGATCAATAGTTCAGCAAATATCAGAATAGAATAATAGATCTGTTTCAGACGTGGGATCGGAAAGGAAAAACATATGGACACATTTTAGTGAAGAGTTAGGCCATAAGAGTCATAACCCCATTTTGATATTTAATTATTTTACATCTAAGAACGAAACTTTCGGCTTTCTACACTAGCTATCCCAGCCTACTCATTATAAAACATAGTTTATACTTCTTAATTCCACCTTACAACTTCCTACTTCTTCTTAAATCATTTTTCGTTTTTTAAGTTGTAGAATGAAGTAACTGTAATCGCCATACTAATAACAACCGGGTTTTTACTATCATAGACTTTGGAATTTTATTTTATTTCCAAGTATGATGTTCATTTTAACAAGTTTAAGGAATCTTGTAAATCAATTACATCGGTCAATTGTTCAGTACTTCAGTAAATAACTTAATAGATTGTTGGGCAATGCCGAGGTTGCTAAAACCATACAAAAATACTTTATTTTAGGCAACCTTAAGAAGATAAGTTATATTCCTGGGTTGAGCACATTTATAGTCCCAAGTTCCAACATAAGTTGCTCTCTATGTTTTCGGGTTAGAAAGTAGATAAACTATGATAACTCGGACTACTGAAGTATATTTAATCACTTCATCAGAGTAAAACTTTATCAAAGTAATAAAAAAAAGGCTCACTTTTTTAGTTTGCTGGCGAAAGTAGCCATTCTCATACACAAGGTGAGAAACTTGCTTCTGCAACCTATCATTTTCCTCCATTAAAAGCTTATTCATTGCGGTCAGCTTCCTATTCACAGCTTGAAGCCGTGATGCCTCTTTCCTCTGTTTCTCCCTACATCTGTCTCACATTATAGCACAAATTTTAAATCTCATGAACAAAAAAGTCTTGTTAAACGTTTAAGAAGACGTAATTATCTTCGACTCCATCTCGACTATTCTCAACTTGTGGACATTGCACAGTTTGAAATTCAAAGTGGACTGGGACGAGAGATTTAAAATTTAATGGAAAATGGTGAAATTTCTGAAATTTCTTCATCTCCCATAAAATCTTTGAATCCACATTGTGACTCCTACATAATTGTACTCCCTAGCTTTGCAGTGATCTTACTATTTCACATAATGTGGTGTACATTTACAAACTCTCACCAAGAATATGTTGAAAAAAAAATATAAATGATACGAGTACTCCGCGTGTGATAATGATCTTAAAATATTTATATTCATAAGTTAAAAGAAAAAAAAACGGCTTGTAAAACGGATACAATTAACATGTAAATGACCCATATATGCTGAAAGGCGATTGTCAAACGGATCCGTTTTACAATATTCTTGTGTAAGGCCGTCTGACACAAGAATGTGTAAAAAAAAACAAAAAAAGCAATTACATAAAGTTATTTTTACAAAAATGAAAAAAGGAATATATAATGTAAAAAACTTGAAGATTGCGTAAAATCAAATAAAAGATCATTGTTAAGAATCAAGAGGAGCGAGTATACTTGATGACAACGACATACATTGACATAATAATTTCATAGAAAAGGATCATATGAACATGTACAGTATACAGTGACAGCCTCACCAGTGAAAAATTTGGATTTCTAGTCTAATTTTTCGACTTTTCGATCTATCCTAAGCCTCCTAACTTCGAATCTTGGTTCCGCCACTAAACATATACAAATTCAATCCATCCATAAAAAGCTGAAATATATTTAGATAAGATGATGAAGATTAGATTACCTTCTATTTTGAAACCAGACTTTGATCTGCTTAGGCTCAATGTTAGACAGTATAGGGCATTCCCTAATGAGCTGCTGACGACGAATCGAACTCGGTTTAGGACATTCATGATACACCCTCTCAAGGGCTTCAACCTGCTCAGGTGTATACCTCACATACTTACCATTATCATCCTTACAGGACATTGCCATCATTCACTATTTCAAACAACTTTCACCTCTCAGACACAATTCCTCAAACACCTGGTGTGCAACTCAAAAACTTCACTAAAAACTTGAATAAAAATGTGTTTTTTTTGTGGGATTTTTGTATGGTAGGGAAATATGGAGACAATGTTAACTATTTACTGCTAACATAAGATGAAGCAGTGTTAAACACAAGGTAAAAGATTGTTTTTCACCAATATTTTGAGATCAGAGCTAAAACTATGAATAGACTAAACAACTAAACAGTACCCAGTACATATTTCTCAGAAATACTACAGCAGTAATACAGCTAATGATCTAAAACCTCCATAAATAGTTAAAAATCCAACCTTTTTACTACCTTTTTACTTTCACCACCATAAACATAAACCCCATTTTTTATCTAACTGGGTAAATGAAAAAAACTGGGTATTGCATAAATTGATGGTAAACCAAAGGATTGAAGATGGGTATTGAAGATCTAGTGGTTAAATCACCTTTAATAGGCTGAAATTGGGAATTAAAGTAAATATAATTTAGGGATACTTTAGCAGTAAATTTTGTAGTTAGTAGCATCTTATAGTACTAGTAGTAACTGGTATGCTGCAATTTCTGGAACTTCATTGCATTAACCAGATATTTGACTTGATCGAACGAACAAAAAAATGGACTGAAACACTGCATTGATGTCGGAAAGAGAGTAAAAACTATAAAGTGGATGAGAGATGAATTGGAAATGTTACTTTTAAGTTTTAACTTCCAAGTGATACAACAAGTCGTCGAACATGGACTCATTGAGTCATTGACTCATTGATATTACAAGTCATACAAGTAAAAGTAGACCAGGCAAAAGGGTCACCCGGACCGGCTTCTGGTCGGATTAATTTTTGGTCGGGTTATTTCGGGGCTGTAGACTTTGGGATGGGCCGAATCTTTTCGAATTTGAGTCATTATCGGGTCAACTATTATCAAGTTATTTGTGGATAATAATCATTTTGCAACAACAAAAATTCGGGTCGACTTATACTGGTCGGGTAAATTCGGGTTCGGATCAAATTCAGGTTTTGAGTTCGGGTTATTCATGTTGGGTCATTTGGGGCTGGTCAATTGTGTCTGGTCTAAGTAAAAGGTCTCCCTTCAAAAGCTCATTTTGGTCTCATATGTAACCCATTTACCGCTTAATGTGACACGGTCTAAACGGTAGCATTTTACCATAAAAATGTGATCCAGATTAATGGTACAATTTGCTATAAAAATGGTCACATAAAACCCTCTGAAGGTTTCAGACGAAATAGTCCATCTGAAATGAGAATTATATTAATATACAAGTAAAAAGAGTTCTATTTACCATTTTTTATAGTGAAAAAAAAGTACTCCCTTTAATTCAATTCAATCCAATGTTCTCTTTGACATTAAAACTGGTACGGGAGCATTAGTAGATAAAGAAATGTGTCCAATATCATCGAAGGCGTCATGGAAGAAGAACGAGTTGAAGCTGTCTACATACCACGATTTCCAAGGTCAATGTGATGTGGACCA
>JAGPOY010003636.1:0-12902 GCA_018983105.1 Silene uniflora | reverse complement strand
TAAATAATTACGGTGATTTGATTCTAAATTTATTAAAAAAATATTTTGATAAAAACTCTAAAATGTAAATAATTATGTTCATTACGAAAAATACTTTTCATTGAGTATAATTTTTATTATATTTATTGAAATATTTTGATATATAGAGATGATTAAAATGAGAATGTTTTAATTTACGTAAAAAACATTTTAGTATTTTAGTATTATAAACAAAACTTAAAGAAAACTATTAAGAGATAAGTTTTTATAGTATGGAAAAAAATTATATTGCGATAAATTCAATACATATGAGAATTATTTTGAGAGTTTAAATAGTAAGTACGTGTGCGAGTAGGTATGTCCGTATGTATACAATGATCGCGAATGCATTTAAATAATCAAAACAAAAGTAGTAAATTATTAAGTAATCGTATCTTATATCTATGTATAAGTTGGGTTGAGAAGCCTTATGTTTTACGAGTAGTAATTATTAAGAAATCTTATTTGACATGTGACATTTAACTTTTTTTTGTTTGATCACCTTATGTTTTACGAGTACATTAGTTTGGTGAAAAAATGAATGTAGACGTGGAATCCCAAGATAATATACCTGATCTTTCATAGTTTCAACTTCATGTACACAATAGGCATTCTTCATACACACTTTGCATATATTTCCAAGATGCATATTCAAAAATTACAAACGCTATTATCTTGACCAATGAACACATTCAAAGTATTCAAAGAATTGTTTGTTGCACTACTTAATGCTAAGTTTTATGTACACACTTGGTGTTTATTTCACTTCTCTTTAGAGTATACCTATAAATATAGGTTATTCCATTCCTCTCACAAATCACGATAGACTGTAAAATATGGACTATGAAGTTCCTATTCAGTTTATTTTTCCTATAATCAAAAGATCAAAAATATGCAAATAAAACAGTATACTCAAACTAAAAAGTTAAACCGATGAGGATTAGTGCAAGGTGAAAGCTGAAGTATCAATATGGAGCGAAGGTGCGATGTTGAACAATTTATAGCGTAGAGCAAGTCTCCATTTACGTTTGTTAGAAAGAAAATAATACGGAGTACTCCGTAAATGTATGACCTTGAATCTTTTGTTAATAAATTCTTTTTCTTATTTCTGTAAAAAATTGACTTTCTTGATAATCACCCATACAACTAAAAGAATAAGAAAAATTGAGGATTTTCCCGCCTAAGTTTCCAGTCCTCAAATTGGGCTTATTCTTTTGCACTAACTACATGAATAGCTGCTCATTAAAAAAACGGCCCAACAAAAAAAGGCCCAACAAAAAATCCATGCTACGATTGAGTAGGAAAAATATCTGCTGTTCAATATTTAGAGAAATCTCGGGAGAATATTTCTTTGACAATAAATGTCGAATATTTAGAGAAATCAAATCAATTACAAATGTGGAAATATTATAAAACTATTATTTAGTAATAACGATTGCTAATGATGATTATTAATTAATAAAGTTATACAAATATAAACCGAAGTTTCAGATGAACATTACAGATCCGGCATTGAACTATAATAGGGGGTACTGACTAATTCACAATCCAAGATTTGTTGACGATTTTGATGTGTGCCACAAAAACTTATGCGATGTAATCTCCGATTTATATATGGAATATGAACTAATTTTTAAATAACGTAACAATTTTGATGTATCTCCTTCTATTATAACATTAAATTTAAAGCAGAATTACTTTAAGCAAACTCTTTTAGTGACCCCACCTATTTATAAAAACACCTAAAAAATACCGAGTTGTAGCACGGGTACTCAACTAGTTATAACTAAAAAATACTAAATGTTACTGTATATATCAATTATATTATTCTCTCAAAAAAAATGTATCAATTATATTAATTAGTTCAATTATAATAATAAAATATTCTAACATGCCGCGCGAAGTGCGGGATACTACCTAGTTTATACTAAGTACAAGAATTAGGTTAAGTAGAGGTGGAGTGTCATTCAAGGACATGGCGGAGTCATAAGGAGAAGCTCGGGTCGAGAGGGAGCAGCCCGGATCCTTTTGCCTTCGAACCCGCTCGGGTCAGGTAGGATCCGCTCGGGTCGGGTAGGACCTGCTCAGGTTGCTCCCGAGTCGCTCGGGTTGAGTGTGTAAGTCCTCCCTTTTGTGACGTCCTGCTTCAAAACCCGTGGGGGTTGGCTCCTATCCGTGAGGGCAACTCTACTTAGCTTCAAAACTTGACTTAGGCCTTTGGTTACGTCTCCTCGACATGCTAGGTCCTTGGGGATCGTCATTTTAGCTCCGAAATGCTCCATTTATGCACGATTTAGCTCCTTCACCTACAAACAAGCCAAAATCCAGTAGAAAAGCAAATAGGAAGCTAAAGAGCACGAAAGGGCCCTAATAAGTGCGTAAAGCCATGTAAAACTTGGTTCGTTTAAGGGGTAAAAGTGCGTAAATTGTGGTCACATCAATTATGAAATCTCTCAGCATTAAGATGTATTAAGATTTAGTTTTATCTAAACAAGATACTTATTCTTTGAAAAGATATTTTATATTGTGAAAGTTATTTTATTTTCCTTCAAATGCTTAACCGAATATATTAAAGATTCTACATGATCTTTTCGGTTATACATTCATAAAATATGGCTTATATTTTATTCTTTCAAAATTTATCTTTCGCCAAGATATTTTGATAATGATTATCTTTTGTTATTTTATGAAATATCTAATATTTGGAGTGTGCGCCAAGAAAGTCATACGAGAAACCCTAATTCGAAAGGTTTATGGTGTTTACTCGTGTGTGCCTCCTTATAAATGCACATCAAAATTAAAATCTACATACACACGACTTATACGAACTTTCTTGATTAAATTGATATTTTGCAAAATCATTTCCGCTTCGTTCTTAATCGTTTATTTTGCAAATTGCTTTTGAATGTTGAAGTCTTTAAACTACGTACTTTTCGTGTAAAAAGTTTATCTTTTGAAAGTGCACAGTCTTACAATCCTCTTCTAGACAATTAATTTTATTGTTTTAGATACGATTGTATTTCATATTCAAACTTTGTAAGCTTAACATCTTACGCACCGTAGGCTTAACATCCTACAAACACGAAGGCTTAATATCCTTGACAAATTGAGAGCTTCACATCTCTCACACACCGAAGGCTTAACATCCTACAACTATAAAAGTCAAAAACTACACAACCAAGTTGTAATACATGTGATGTATAACTAGTGTTAATCTCGTGTGATTGTACGATTTTTTAGATTGTCATGTACAGAGAACCTAACAACTAGAATTAACAGTATTTAAATGCATTGTAAATTTAATTTACAATTAGAATTTACAGTATTTAAATGCACCTCAAATTTAATTTTTAAAATCTATAGTACAATTGTTATTGTGTAATATCAAGAGTTAGAATAGCGAAATTTGATATTTTAATTCGAATAAACTATTCGTGTAACTGAAATTATTTTCGTCAAATAAGCTATCTATAAAAAAAAGATAGTTAATTTAAATGCGACAACTATGCAATTATTTGTAGGCATTTAAACTTCCAATGAAGCATATATCTATTTTTGTCATTTTTGTTACGCACTGCTTTAATAATATGAGTAAAATTCACATAATGTTTTAATTATAATATTTCAATTAATTAAGATAGATATAATGGAAAATGATGATAATAATGAGTAAAATACGTTAGGCCAAACCACGAAAGTCGCGGTGTCTGATAAGATATCGCGACACATAAGGCTAATATATTAGGCTCAATATATGGCTTGAATAAACCTCCAAAGTTAGACCCACTTTCTAGCTAATAGTGTTTAGGCGGTAAATTTTCTAGTTTTCCTATTCTTTTGTTAGATAGGGGATTTTAAAATTGATCTCTATACAAATTCAAAATGAATCAAACATTTAAAAGAGGGTTTTTATGGTCAAACACCGTCTTTAAAAAAAGATTGTAAAACACAACGTTTAATAATTATTTTTGTTAAACACGACATTTTGGCCGTAGCTCTCATGATTTTACCAAGAATTTGACCACTTGCAATAGGGTGACTTTCAGTCAGTGTTTGGGCTAGCAAACGAGGTCAGTTGACAGTGTTCTTGGACTCGTTGGAAAGGTGGGAGTACAAACTTTTTATGGGTTGTCAACACGGTTGACAAAAGTGGCCTTATGTATGGTAGCTTGGTGTGTAAAGTAAGGTTGGTCATAGAGGGTTGCTCTAAGTCTGTTTTATAGCTGGTTTAGAGCGAGTGGTCATGGGGTTTTTCGTGGGTCTTTAAATGGGGTTAGGATATTTTGTTTGGTCTGAATTTTGGTATGTAGGTAGAGGGAAGTATAACGTAGGTCATAGTTGTGTTGTTTGTGGTGGTTGTTGGTTGCAAGTGGTGGTTTGAGGTGAGAGAATTAACCCACGAAAAAAAATCCTACTTCGACTTTCTTCTAATTTGTTTTTACCTCCAATTCACTCCACTCGAACCATCACTTGCAACAAAACAACCACTACAAACAACACAATTACGACCTACCTTACACTCCTCTCTACCTACATACCAAATTTCAATCCAAACAAAGCATCATAACCCCACTAAAAACCCCGACCACCCAATGTAAACCCAGACTTACAGCTACCCTCTCCGACAGCCCTACTTTACACAGCATTAGACCCCACATAAGGCCACATTTGACCATTGTGTTGATAACCCATGTAACGCTTGTATTCCCACCTTTCTAACGAGTCCAAGAAAACCTCTAACCGATCTCGTTTGCTATCTCAAACATCGACTGAAAGTTACCCCATTGCAAGTGGTCAAACACTGGCCAAAATGTGGTGTTTGACAAAAAAAAATTATTAAAGGATGTATTTTTTTTTTTAAAGGTGGTGTTTGAAAAAACTTTTCTTTTAAAGGTTGTGTGTGACAAAAAAAGCCCTTTAAAAGATATGGAATTGAAACACATGCTTATGGTGAGTCGATACAATTTTGTATAGAACTGATGGAATTTTGCCTAAATTGGTCATAAATCCTTATCGTGCGACATTGAGTCGAGACACCCAGTGTCTAACTCGATTACATAGTACTTCTTCGGGAGCAAGGATTATCTTCATTTCCTTCTCTGCATTTCTGTCCATTTCCTCTCACATTCTTATATTATATTATTATTTATCATTTATCTCCTCAATCAATTGCACCGTTAGATCGTTCTAAATTATAATCCAAGCCGTTCAGAGGAAATAAAGACGGTAAAAGATGGAGAAGACTTGAATTGTTTCTTCATTTCATTTGGTTAGAATATTTGGCTAGTATGTTGAGTATCTTCCATTGTTGCGGTATTTACCTGTGAAACATATAAGGAGAAGAATGCTAAACCCCGCCAAACTCAAATCCCCTAATCTCTCTATCCCCAAACACATCTTCAAACCCTTCACTTCTTCTTCTTCTTCTTCTTCTTCACAATACAAGCAATGGTCAGGCCTCCAACAATGGCGATCCAGCCCAATTGACCAGAATCGGATATGGGGCCCAATTGGTCCACAACCTCCATTAAACCCTCAACACCTTCAAATCTCAATTGACTCTTGTTCATCTTTGTCCCAACTTGCTGCTTTAGTACTTTCCACAACTGATCCTCTTTCTAAATCACAACTTTCTCACTTTGCTTATTCCAAATGGCGCTCTGGGGACATCCCCATTGGTGTTTTCGACGCCCCGTCTCGACCCGCCCGCCCCACTAAGCCTCACCTAGTATGTTTTTTTCTACCCAATCATTAGCACCTTCTTATTTTACATAATTTTCGCTCTCATTCATAGCTATGGCTTGTAATTATTGGAATTTCATTTGTTTTCCATTTCCATTCAATTGTTTACCTTTCTATCTTGATAATGTTTTTGATCATCCCCGCTCAATTTGGTCCACATGTCATCAAATAATTGGTCCTCTTCTATTTCCGTGGTCTTTTTGCCAAAATCAAAGGTAAACAAATGACCATTAACCTTCTTTCGTGTTACCCATGTTTTTAAATGAAGGTTTCTCCGAGGGAAATCCCAGCTGTTAAAGACTCTGGCTTGCCTCTCAATGCTTATCTGCTTCATAATTTAGCTCATGTTGAACTTAATGCTATTGACTTGGCCTGGGACACTGTTGTTCGCTTTTCTCCCTACTTGGAGATTCTTGGTGAGGGTTTCTTTGCTGATTTTGCGCATGTTGCTGATGACGAGAGTCGTCATTTTGCTTGGTGCTCACAAAGGTTATCAGAGCTTGGATTTAGGTGCTGACTATTTTTCCTGTTTTCCTTGACATATCGAATTTTTTTGCAACTGTTAATTCACTCATGGATTTTACATTTGACTTTTAGTTTTCCCTTCTCCCTGTGAGCAGCTATGGAGACATGCCGGCTCATAATTTACTGTGGAGAGAGTGCGAAAAGTCATCCGACAATGTAGCTGCACGTTTGGCAACAATTCCGCTTGTCCAGGTTCTCTCGTCTTCAATGCTGCTTTCCCATATACTCATAATGGTTTATTTAGATACACGTTCTTCATCTTGCTAGAGACCATATACTTTCATCGTATCTGATCGATGTCTGAATTTTCCCATGGGTCCCATGCCCCTTTATCATATCTCGTCTTATAATATTTCTCACGTTTCTGCTAATGTGTTTACTCTCTGATGTACCGTTTGTGTGAGGTTGGTGCAGTTTTACCTCAATTATAGTTTGGTTTCTCTTGTGTAAGAAGAGTATTCTGTAAATACTCTTACTGGTAACATTACATTCCAAGAAGGATGTTTTTTATTCATCCTAAGGAAGAAATCGGGAGTTTATTCATGGACAACCCAGTAAGGGAAGTAGAAAGTCTATTCATAGACGGTATAGATTTCAGATAAGTATGGAGGTCTCTTTATGCATGCCCATTGCAAGTCTATAGAGAATGAGTATTAAGAAATTCTACTTAATATCTCGCTTTCTTCTAAGCTTCGACGTTTTCATCTCACTTATTCTCTTTGGTTTTGGTTACACATAAATTCAACTGTCATGTTTAGTGAAGATGGTCTCAAAATCCTCCTCGTTTTCACTTCAGCTACCTGTATATTAATTTAGCATCACTTCTTTGACAAATTAATTACTCGATTGCGTTTTTCTTTTAAAAATGATGATAGTTGATCTTCCTACATTCACAATGAGCTCGATGTTGATTTTTGTAATCTTTTCTCTCTCATTTTTTGTTGATATGACTCCTGCAGTTTTTATCTTGTATTAGGCTATAAATATGCCACATCTTTATCAGTCTTCACTAACCCTTGTTCCTATTGTGTATTTGTGTACGTAGGAGGCCAGGGGACTTGATGCAGGACCAAGGCTAGTTAAGAAGATGATGGGTTTTGGAGATAAACGGACATCAGAAATCGTGGCTAGGATATCGGAGGAGGAAGTTGCACATGTTGCTGTTGGAGTCTACTGGTTCTTCTCAGTATGTCAAAAGATGGGTCGTGTCCCTTGCTCAACTTTCAAAGGTATTGAGTATTGACCTGGGTTATTCACAATTTCAGGAGCATATGCATGTATGTTACTTGGACTCTTCAATTTAGGGCCTTACCCTTGTCGGACACCACGTTTGAGGATATGGATTGAAATCTCTTTACGATTGAATATTTCTCCTATAAATACATGAAGGGAGGCCAATGTTGCAGAAGTGGAGGAAGAAACTTATAATGAAGCAGTTAGTATGATCTTTTAATTGTCGTAAATTTTGTCTCAAACATATCTCTAATTCACTTTTAAAAACCAAAAATAGTTCGGATTTCAAATTAATTTTGGCTTTGAAATGTGATCCCGTGCCCGTATCTTCTATTCGGGACAGAATCCCCTTTACGTAATTTCAGGCATGACATGTCCAACATTCGGATATGATATCTTCTTTAATCTTTATCCACACCCTTTACCAAGTTTAGGGAACAAGGTCATGTTGCATATACAATTATCTTTCTATAACTCATGTTATCATAATGCAGACTTACTAAAGGAGTATGACCTGGTATTGAAAGGACCTTTTAATCGTTCAGCACGAGATGAGGCTGGTCTACCTCGTCATTGGTAAGCAACTTATCCATTCTGAATGAGTGAATGATATTTAGCTTGGTATATTTGAGACCACTTAGAGCACCACAGGTAGGAGCCGAGCCATTAACGTACTGGGATAATGTTGTGATCCATCCTGAAATAGTCATTTTGTGTCGTTAAAACATGGGTACGGTTTGAGTCATTCGACCCTCTTTACCTGCCCTTTTTAGGCTCAGTGATGTTATGTGTATACTAATGTGGGTTATTCTTTAAGACCATCTATGATGATTGACGTTGTCATGCTTGACTTGTCTACCCAATCATGGCGAAAGAATCTGTACCAATATATAAGAGAATGTTGCTTCTATGTGGCCGCACTTGTTTGGTTACAGATACTGTGACTGTGTCATTTCATCCCGGAGAATTGCTGTGTCTCTCGGAGTGTTCAGGGTGTGAAAATTATGTCAGTTTGAGTTTGGAGTTGCAGAGCAAAATACTTGCTAACAAATGCGGGGGTTTCAATTAAAAACTTATGAGTGACGTAATCTGTAGGTATGATCCAGCAAGTGTCGATACTCAAAGCAAAGAGCAGCTTTCCGAGGTTTGTTATGCCACTTTTGGATACACATAAGTTCATGCACTGTATTTTTCTTTTTACCTGAAATGATCATCAGTTCATAATCACTGGCAGGTATACGACAGGCTCGCCCATGTTATTGCCATGGAAACTGAAAATGCTAGTTCCAGCACCCGTCCTACATGATGTAAATTATGATTATTAAATATTGAGACACGGTTTTAGATTGTAATGTGTTAACTTATTGCTACTTGCTTCTAGATTGTTGCTGGATTCATCCAAATGCCCTTTCAGGAGGCCGGAATTCTCAAGACGCTAGAATAATAATGTTGTCCAAGTTACTGATTTTGTGGGTTTTAGTCTATCACTGGTCATTGCCTCACTGGTAAAGAAATTTACAAGCGTGATCTTTATTTTGCACACCTCATGGAGAAACAAAATTAAGAATAGAAACGGAGATGACCTTGCACAAAATCCTCTACAGATTTATGGGAAGTCCATGATTTACCGGATGATATACCGAAACTTTCAAACAATTAAATGTCAGATGATATCATGTTTTGTTGAAATCAATGAAAAGCAAAGTCTAGAGATTGGTTGAAAGAAATCAAGTGAAAAGAGCAGTATAGAGAAGTTGGTTCCAAGTATCAGGCAAACCAGGTAAACACCAATGACTACAATCTCTGCCCTTCTGTAAGCCACTATATACTGATGGGTGTGCATCTTTCCTGTACTCTGATAGCATTGTTATATCTAGCCAGTATACCGGCTTCTTCATCCTTCTCAATACTCTCTCCACCACCACCCAAGCTAATGGCATACCACCTGGGTATCTCGTCCCTGAGAATGGCTCTGTCTCGCTCATGCATGTACTGCTCGGTTCGTTCCAATCGCTTCCCCTGCATTTTTAACTTTCAAACTCACACTTGTATGTTTTCATTCATGGAGACGGGATTTGATCGACTTAGAGATAAGTCATTTTTAACTTGAAATTCATTTTTATCATTGACGGGTCTAACGTAGGACACTCGCAACAGCTATGAAATAATAAGTTCACCCGTCGTTACTAGTTAAGTTGGCTGACATAGACCGCTATTAATTAATTATAGGTAGAGAAGAAAATAAAAAACTTACACATAGTGTGAAGGGGAAACGCCCACAAAGAAGACTTTAGTCTTAGCAGGATTGACGTTGTAATTGATCCATCTAGCCCAAGTAGTTAGTCCTTTGTAATAAGCAATCATACGATTCATATCTTTATACAATTTGTTTCCATCTTGGATATAGTCCCACCTGCGCCACAATTTCCTGTCAGATTCATTGCCTTTTTCTTTTTTTACTTTTATCAAAATCAATTCACCATCATTTGTCAATTTTGTTATCTCATAATTATTCAACATGCTCTTTGTAGAAATTTGGGAAAGCTACATGATTACTCTTATGGCTCGTACACCCAATTAAAATAGAGGTGGATATGAAAGAGAACTTACGGCTGGTTTCGACCAGTGTGAGTCCACCAATGCCAAGAATTGAAAACCAACAAGTCCATTCCTTTCCAAGCGTTACCATTTCTTATGGAATCGATCTTCAAAACACGCCCAACCTTGTCATTCACAAGGTCAACTAGATATGGTGTCCGATATAACATTAGTGTTACTCCATATTCCTGTCCATTCCATACATTTACTATATCAATCAACTCATTCTTATCATTTCGCAAATATCTATTTCAGGAACAGGCCGATTTATAATTACAGAGCTAAAATCCAAAGATAATACATTCCTATTTCCTAGCTGATGTATATGAAACTCAGAAAGACACTTGTAAAGTCGGTCATACCCCGCCCAAGTTCAATTTACGATTCGAAGCAATTTACCAATAAACTTTGATAGTGTTGAGTGAATTTTGTTTTAGAACTCATGCAAGTTTGTATCAACATTACTGATAGTGAAGTACTAACATGATTAGGTGAAACCTAAGATCTTACACGTGATTCTTCTTTACTACCAAGTATATTTAGGTCTTTATATTCAATTCCTTACATCACGCCCATATTTCGTGGTCCATTCTCAATCCCAGCAGCAAAATTCAATTCGTACGTCGTCGTTATATCTTTTACAATCAATTTCTCATGATGGTCATTATTCCTTATAAAATAATTGAGTTTAACTTTAATAATGTTGCATACAATATTGTTTATAACATTACAATCAATAGACATTTGACATTTCGTCTATGAATGTACCAAGTATTTGTATAGGAGTATTGTTTTCTCCGAGTAGATTGTGATTTGTGAAATTTCTAAGATATTGTTTCTGGAAATTATGATAAAAGTATCTTATGCAAATGATGAAACTTAAGCCAATAATACTTTCAAATTGTTTCGGGTCACGGCTCAGTACAGGTCGGAATCGGGTTGAGAACAATCATATTGGTATCGGTTATCAATTTAAGGTTGGGTCAGATCGGATCCAGTTCACCCATGCTATGTCAAGTCAAGTTCCTCAAATCTATTTAGCTTTTGCCAGCTCTAATTCTAATGCATAACCAAGGAAAAATGCAAATGTGATCATAAATTCAAACGAAACAAAGAAATTGAAACCCTTAAAGGCAATGAATTGCTGGCCCAGCTGCACGATTGAATGCTTCTTACCCCACTAGAAATAGTGATTAGTGCTTGAGTCTTTATGAAACAACTTTCATGATTCCCTTTTAAATTTTAACCAGGTAAGTCTCGCTTAAGACGGAGTATTCGTCTTAAATACTCTATTAAGTAGGTGAAATACTAACATATGGCGGTAATAAAAATAAAACATTCGGCATTACCATGTGAAACTCTTTCTTTCAAGAATTTATTTATCACCATATCTTAATACTGTTTTTATATTTTTCTTTCCTAATCATTTCTAAATAAGAGATTTTAAGTGCGAGCAGAAAAATAATTGAGACATATGAAATATTTCTTTAATATCGTCTTACAAAAATGTTTAGTAAATATAAAAGAAATTGATATAACAATGAGTGGGAAGGGAAGTAAAACAAAAATTAAGAAAAGAGAAAAATTATCGTGTTCTCCAGAAGGACAGTACTCCTTACACTCAAAGATAATCCACCAAATGGAATTATAATGACGCAGGAGTAAGGGGTACCGTAGTGCCCCAAGGACACAAGAATTTTTCAAGAAAAGATTACCTGAAAAGTAAGAGAGGTAAGAACACCTTCTCTAATGAATGAGGTCTTAGAATTAGGAACCCAAGAATGAATCATACAAGCCAAGGATTCCCATTGGTTCATACTCAGTGAATCTCCTACAAACATTATCTTTTTTCCTCTCCATTTCCTCAGAAAATACAACCCATTAAACCTGCATTTTTATCTACCTTTGATTAAAATACATCCCACGGAAAATAAAAAAAAAAGGTATACAAATGACGGAAAATGTACCTGGGTAAATTACAGTAAAAGGGCTGCCACCTAAATTTCTGATAATATTTATCTGGTCTGCTTTGACAGTTGAATTCCGAGGCAATAAATGGACAGCTTGAAGAATCATAAAGAGGGTAAGAAGAATCAAATACCCATTTTCCTTGAAAAATGTTGCATTTACTTGTAAATTCTGCTAATTCTCTAGAATTAGAGGTTAAATTTAAAGGGTGAGCGCCTTCAATTTGGTACAATAAGGGTTTTGCTGCTATTTGTTGTTGTGCAATTGGAATTGTTAATAGAAACAGAGAGTTGAAGAACAGGGTTTTTAATAGAATCCTCATTTTTGGACACTATGTTCAAGAAAGAACATAAAGCCAAGAAATGTGCGTGATAGACCGTAGGGTTGGGTCTTTTTCTTGTTACACTATATTTAGGGTATGTTTATAGTAAGACACACAAAAGTCTTAAAACTCTGCCAGATCATATTTTTATTAATTTTTATTATTATTTTATTGTTTAGACCCACACCAAACTTATCTCAGACTTTATACATTACTAGTATGGGTGCCCGGCTTCGCCCAGGCTACCTCTATTTAACATTAAAATTTATTTTCAATTAAATAAAACTACTTTAAAGTTACATAACTCATAAATTTAGCATTAATATATTTTTCTATGACATATATTAAAATTACGATGAAATAAATTATGAGACAAAATCATTACTCCCGCTATTAATATTTTACTTAAATCGATTGGTTAGCTAGATGTTCATATATACTTTCTTTTGTTGTTAGTTCTATTACTTTTATTACATTCGTTATTACTATTGTTACT
>JAGPOY010003635.1:0-12902 GCA_018983105.1 Silene uniflora | reverse complement strand
AAATAGTTCGAGGATAATACAAATGATAATATCCAAATTCTTTGAATCACATCCTTCCCGAGTGAGATTCATAGACCTATCAAAAGGGATCGACAGGCCGAGTAATGCTGATTAAGTTAGAATACGAGTCGGATCAAAAAAATAGTTCGGCAGTAAAAAGTGAGTAAACGAGTAATTGTGTGCATTCAGCTCGATCACTTTTAAGAGGTTAAATATGAAATTACAAATCCTGTAGTTGATGTTGGCAGTTGGCTTTATTTTGTACTGAGCTTACCTATAGTTCGGGATTGATAATACCTAATCAATTGGATAACTAAAGTTATCCCCGGCAAACTTGGCCATAGACTTGCAGATCTCCCACCCCAGACAAACCCTTCCGAGAACAAATGCTGATACATAATCAATTTCTCATATTCCCATGCACGGGTATGAGCGAGGTATGCTTAATACAAACACTTCTGTAGTACCAGCGAGGTATGAGCTTACTAATACAAACTAAAGTTTACATATTGCGTGAAAATCACAACTCAAGTCCCCTCTTGTCAATAGAAAACCCTTCCACTGTTGCATGTCGGGATCCAAAACCTAGCATCCGCACCATATTTGAGAGCATATGGTAGAAAAAAACAGGCGAGAATGAAAGTTACCTCAACTGAAAATAACAAACAGAGATAGATGCTCTCCGCAGATAAAATTTGAGAATAATGGAGTAAAAACAAGAATAAAAACAAGAAACAAAGAGTAACAAGTCCACAAGTTGTCGTCATAGCAGACATAGGATCTATTGTAGCGTATTTCAAGAAAGTTCAACAAAAGTAGATGATCATAACTAATTCTCACACACAAAAAGGTTTCCAGAAGCATCATCCTGCGAATTACTCTTCCATAGCGCGATTTTCTTCCTGCTGTGACTGCTTGGGAATTTTGATCTTTACGCCCGAAGTCGAAGCTAAAGTTGGTTCTATGATGAAGCCGATGTCTTGCTCCAGCTGTACTTTGTCCCGCTTCCTCGTTATTTCTTTGTTCTTTGAAAGCCTATAATTTCCCAAATCAGAATTTATTAGAATTTAATTACATGACACAGGAGACTAAGAAGTTAATCATTTATATTCTGCTCCAGCACAAATTTCATAATCAAAAGATGGAGAATAACCTTTTATCAATATGTGACTTTTGTCTACCACTCCGAACCTTGGCAATAATCGGTATTGCCTTCAATGTGTCAAACATCTTATTCCTATCATATCTCTCCGGCCTGTTTCGCTTCCGCTCAAGATCAAAAGTAGTGTCCTAGGGGAACAATCAAACACCAGATAGTTGCAGCATTAGAGGATTTACGACTTTATTGCATATGTAAAGTGATAAACAGTTATTTACAAGTAATTACAGAGTATGTTCTTAGGAATTAGGGACTACCTGGGTCATATCCTTTCCATGGAGCCTTCTGTAGGCCTTAGTCCATTTCACCTTTCGAGGATTCCTCTTCATTTTGAAATTTTTGTGACATTTTGATCTGCAGAATCTAAATATCTGTAGAAGGACACAGAGAAGATTATGCCTGACTGATGAAAAGCTGGCAGCGGTTCAAACAAGTAACATCTTGAACTCATTCACGGAAGATGACTATCAAAGAAAGTATCAGATGGGAAGAAACTGTTGATAGCAATACTCTGAAAGCATAGGTTACGATATCGTATCATGCATTATGAAGAATAATTAGGGCCAATAATGCAATAGCCTCGGTTAGAGCAAAGCCCATACGGATCAAACTATAAGCCAACCAGGACCCAACATTCGCTACACCAATACTTTAAGACCTCTTTTACGCCTTTTATTCAATTAGGATATGCATAACTACTTCGTTCATCCAGGTTGTACTTAACGTCTCTCGGGGCTGATATGAGGTTGTAGTACTTCAAAACAGGGGAATATCAAAACAGCATAAACACTGAAAAAACAAACAAAATCCGACTACAACAATATGTTGATACTTGAAAAGTAGCCAAGTAGCATGTTCAATACTATGCTTTTGGATAGTTATTAATCCGATCGAACACCGTATAGATTACTCAATATTCACAAATCACAACCGACGAAATGTGACTTGAGACCATTTCACTTGAAATAAGCTTCGGCACCAACCTACTATACTATTAGGTAGTTCTATTGACTCCTCAAACAACAAATCACAAACACTTACTTCTTGAACCCTATAACAAATCTCTAATATGAAATCAGAATTCCAATTAGGAAACAAAAAAAAGCACCACGACAAAACAGCAAACACATATTCATTCAAAAAATCAACACAATGAGGTTACAAATTCCAGTTAAAATTCACCATTTTCAATTCATAACCTGGACACTCTCTATATCAATTTAGAATCAAATGACGAAATAATCAATGATTTCTGTAATACTGTCATATGTGATATGCCTAAACAACATAGCTACTATATATCTATATTAACTGTGAGGTAAGCAAACAACAGTCTTATTTGAGCTTTTGCCTTTTACGAAACACAGCGAACATACCTTTGCATCATTTCGAACAAATTGGATGCCGTGACCGGGGTATATGGAAGAAGAACAAAACCAACACTTCTCTATTCTCATTGCTAAATCAGATTAAAACTTCCACCTACAACAACAGAAAATATTCAAATCAACTCAATAAATCAGATACATTAAAATACACTCCCTACATCCCAATTAATGATTTTACAATTTTTATTATCAAAGGTAAACAAATGATTAAGACGGACAAGGAGTATAACCAATTCATAACCTACACAAACACATTGGCGGAACTAAGGGCGCTGGCAGTAAGTTATCAGCCCACACAGTAAAACTTGGTTAAAATCTCCGATATTTTTCTAGTTTACCTTATTTATTATTTGTGAGCGGTATTTTAATCAAAGGTAAACAAATGATTAAGACGGGCGGAGAATAACAAAATCATAACATACGCAAACACATTGGCGGAACCAAGGGAGCTGGCAATCAGCCCACACAATAAAAAAGTTAAAATCTCCGATGATTTCTAGTTTACCTTATAGCATAAATAATTCGGGTCGTAAATTATTAACCCTAACTACAAATCCTAGTTCCGCTACTGATTAAACTATACTAATTTCACAAACTACAATAATATTTTCAACAAAATTTAAACAAAGTAAATCAAATTCAACACAAATGATGAAATTGGGATTCCTGCATAATCTAAATACCTAAAAACAACAATAAATTGATAAATTGGAGGGATAAATAAGAACTTAATTAATTGAATTTGATTAAAAAGAGAGAGATTAAAGAAATTACCAGTTAATTGTTGTCTCGAAGATTAAATTTGGGGATTAATTTGTGATGGAAATTTCTAGGGTTTATGAAGACTGCGGTTTTGGAGTGCAGCAACTCCAGCAAGGGTTGTATTGATTGTCGAGATTACAGTAATATAATTTCGTTGATGCGAATTTTAATGGGCTTTAAGGTGTATTGGGCCATTTGGGTCGTTAGGAGGAAGAAGTTTGGTTATTCGGGTCGGTTATGAGAATGAGGTCCGGTTTGTGTTGAGTTAATAGCGGATTTGAGTCGGTTGTAGTTCCATGTCGGATTTTATATCGGGTCGGGTCATTATCAGACAAAAAACCTGATCAATTTCGGGGTGGGTCAGGTTATCAACGTACTCCCTTTGTCCCGTTCATTTGTTGTCCTTTTCAATATTATGGTGTCTCAGTCATTTGTTGTCTTTTCTATTTACGAATGAATTTAATGAGCATTTTGATCATTCACACTCAATTTGTTCCACTTGTTATTTAGTAATTGGCTCATTCCTCTTTCCCTGGTCTTTGTGGCAAAATCAAAGAATAACAATTGACCAGAACGGAGGGAGTATATTTTATCTTATGTATGTATTTAATTTTGAATCGACAATTTCATTTTTAAACGATTTCATGTGTATTTCTTTAGTTTTAAGTGAAATAATTAAGATGAATGTTTGTTCAGTCTTATTTAAATCATTATTAAACTAATTCATAATTGGGTTATCCATCTTATAGTTGATGTCGGGTCACGAATGGACGTGATCCAATTGATACAGTTTGAATTGGTTTTTGATCGGTCATTTGGGTCCGTCGACATATGTACATAACCACTTCTACTCTTTCAGCATCTCATGTCTTTGGTTTTTGGTTGGTCGATTGGTCATACTTAAGATCCTCTTACTTTAAAACCACCAAAAAGTCTTGCTTGTGACGGGTCACCATTTGTGGCGGATATTTTGTGAGATAAAATGGATACAAAATGAGTTAGTGGAAAAAGGGGACCACATAAATAGTGTTGCAGAGAGAGAAAAAGTGGTTACTTTGTGAGATAAAATGGTATCCGTCTTTTTCAAGTGGCGGATATGTCATGTCTTTTATGAGATTTTGTGTAAAACCACTCACAAGTTAAAACATTCTTTTATTTTTACTTTTAATTTAACTGTGTCTGTGTGTAAGATCAATCTTAAATTAAGACAGTCTTAAACAATTAAACAAGAATTTGTGTTAATTTAGGGCGTGTTTGGTTCAAACAAAAAAGGTATGAGGTATGGGTTTGGAATGAGTCAAACTCATACTAGGTGTTTGTTTGGCAAAAATAGGGGTTTCATACCCATACCTCAAACCCATGAGGTATGGGTTTCTCATACCCAAGGGGGGAGGTGGGTATGAGATTGATACCCATGGGTATCAAATAATAAAAGCAAAAATCATGAAAAAAACATATATGGAACATTTTTAATGAATTTTTTTTACATTTATTGGATCAAATCTTCATTTTCATGATTTTTCAATATCAAAAATAATTATTTTGAATGTTACATTTTACATTTTTTAAACTTTGATTAAGTTCAACCTCATTCCACCCAAAATTGAAACAAACACAAGATATGAGGAATAAAGTTCCAAACCCATACCACCCGGGTATGATTCCTGATTCCAAACCCATACCCACGCGCGAACCAAACACGCCCTTAGTTTAATCGGTCGTCTTTGGTCCATTTATATATCTGATCCATTTAAACCTAGTGAACTTAAAATGGTTATGAGTCAAAGTGACTAAACACCATATCATACACTTACTAATTAAAGAATCACCTAATCTAAGGGATGTATAATTGTACAAGGCATAGTTTCGCAATGGCAAGTTAGGTTGTTCGATCTTTGTTCGATTTGAACCAATCAAATGATCGAACATATGATTAAGACACAATGTGAGCACAACACTTGATTACATACATATGATCACCTATTTGATACTGTATTTCGAGAGGACATGTACTAATTACTATCATTAATATCATTTATTTAGCTTGTTGAATTGATAATGGATCATACAATATATAACTAAACATACATAACAATTTATAATTAAACATACATAACACTGGATTGGAGTTGATCAATAATACAATAATGTTTCATTTGATCACTTGCTATATATATATATATATTCCAATGCTCACATAACCAATTAGTTTTTTTAATGACCAGGAACCCGCAACAGTTACCTTTTTGTCCGAGCTAGCATAGGTGATAATAATGAGGAGATCGAACTGAGAAGATATTGTCCAACAATAGTTTAGATGATGCATGAGTGTTAATTAAGCACTGAGAGTGCCTGAGGCAAAACTTCACAAGAAGACATTGGCAAAGTTTCAACCTTACAATCAACCATAGCTAGACTTTGAAGAACATGATCATCTTTTTCCTTGTTCATAGAGATCATATTGATGAGGGATTCTAAGACTCTTTCGAGATCTTCGCCGTCGGTCCATTCATGGATCTTAGCACTTATGAGATTTGGGTTGCTTGAGATGACATCCCAAAGTGGAAAATTCTTCCTTGGCATGCAATAATCTCCTTCTCTTAGCTTTAAGCTAGGGCAATGATCTCCATTTCCATCACCTAAATAAATGAATGTCTTGTTCTTTTCATTAGATAAAAGCTTTTCCATCACTTGGCCCTATTGTCATGGACAAGAAAACATATGGGTGATTAATCAATCTTTTCTTTGTTGTTGAGTAAACTTATTAAGAATGTTCATAAATGTGTTAACATACAAGACATCCACTAGGCAATGATTGATCCACAAAAGACAAATCTTTAACATTTTACGAGGGAAACGGTCTCTCACTAATAAGTTGTCGTAAAAATCACATTTAATTTTTTCCGAATCCATTTATATGTTGTTAACTCGAAGTGATTCTTGTATAATTTGGTACCTACATACATGTTATTAATTATCACAAAAATTTTTTAATCGTAAATTGTCACTATTTTTATTAGTAAACCATTTTATATTATATATACCCATTTTATTACTTTTGATACCATTTTTATTTCAAATTGTAAAATGGTCGCGTTATAAATTTCAAGAAAGACATCCCTCGGGTGACTTATTCTTAAAATTTGATGATAAAATTAAACAAAAAGGTTCTTGGATTTTTTTGGGTTTTTTAAAATGAAAATTTAATTTCTTATTAAAAATAAAAATCGGAAGAAAGCCGTGTATTATATGATTTTAGAACACAAAGATGTACTTTTACTATGGCAAAATATTTATACGTTAAAGAACATTGAGGAAATCCAAAATGGTTTAGAATTTCTTCTATCGTATTAATTTGTACTCTTTGTCCCAATTAATTATTTGCCTTTTAAATAAAATTTTTTTTGACAGAAGATAATAACTTACAATATTTCGAGCATTACAAAGTAAGCTATTCGATTTCGACTGAGCCTTTTAAATAATTGGGACAATGGAAGTAGTACGTAACATATTATAAATTTTGAAAATGAGAATGAAAATAATGTATACCTTGCACATGTTAGGGGGACAAAGAATGTTATCACAACCATGAGGTGATGTAGTAAAATCATGATGAGGTTTTATCCTTAGCCTTCCTTCTTCATTGACAAAGCCTGAATTTGTATGGATTTCTGTAAAATAATCACCTAGTTCATGGTGATTTAGGATAGTCTCTATAAAGAACTTGTTAGCATCACTTAATATCCTCAAATCGCACCTGAAATTAAATAAAACCATATACAAGTGTTATAAAGTGTTCTGTTGACGCATTTTGGATTCTTAACTTGTCCATGGTAAATTATTTTACAAGTCTTTAGCTACATAATTAATACATTTGTTTATCCTTTTATTTTTTATTATGGAGAATAATGAGAATTATTTTCTACACTATGGACCTACGGTCTACGGAATAACAAGTAAGCGTGAAATAGTATTTTGTCATGTTCTTAAAAAAAATAGAATATATTTATAAAATACTTCGTTAAATTTGTGGACATCGATCTGCTGGCGCCCTTTCATTTTCCTATTTTTAAATAAGTTTGATTAGTTTTTAATAAGTTTAAATATTGTAATAGTATCACCTTATTACCTTGTACTCCGTATTTATAAAATACAGAATTTTGAAAAAATAGAATTCTATTTATAAAATACAAGTTTTGAAATTTTTCCTTAGTTCCTTACAATCGCATACAATAATAACGAACACCTTATTTTCTTGTACTTTGTACATTTCCATCCCTTTTTATATGATTTTTTTTCCATAGTCTCCCTGTCCTAGTTAATTATTTACATTTTATTTTACTAATGTAAGGAAATAAACGTAAATCATATCGAGACATTGTCTTATCTAATTTGGACACGTGGACGTTTGGGCCAATAGCTTTATCGTACGTAAATAAGAGGGCAAGAAGCATATACCCAGCATCATAGGCCGATTTGATAGCAGGAATTATACGAGCATGCATAGGAGTTTTCTTTAGCACGTCCACCATGTCTTCTATCTTCACTCCTTTCTCATGCATTTCCTTCAACATATGATCCTGCATTTTAAACACAAATTAGCTCTCAACAATTAATCTAAATGCTAGGAAAGACACCCTAGAAAATCATACTAGTTGTATATATCCTGTGTAACATAATCCTGCGTTACATACATGCATGAATAACTTGACGTAAAATTTCATAACATTATACCAGATTATCAGTTAACCAGTAATGATAAACAAAAGAAAAAAAGACTTAAAACTCTATTTTAGTAACTTTATATAATAATGACCAACAGGTTTAACTTGTACATAATACGAGTAATTCAGTAATTGTTATATAATGTGAGCCGAAAAATTCGGGGTAATTTTAATATCCAAAAGTTTTAATTATTGTCTAAGAGTGTAACGAGCGCCTCTATTAACCCTCTTTGACCCCATAACTGAAAACCAGTACAGTATGTAAGAAATAAGTTAAAATATATGGTTTTCTACTAGTAGGTTTATTTTCTTTAGGAGGAAACCCTAGATTATTTCATATTTTCATTCATTGCTAAATCATATGACCACAATTATGAAAACTAGAGCAAAGTTAGAGAAAAAAACCATGGCAGAATTCCAAGGCATGGTAGGAAGAAGCTTGTAAAACAAATCTTCATAACCCAATTCACCCAAAACCCAATTATCAGTATCACAATCGACAATCGTCTTGTCGAAATCAAAAACAACCATAATATTAGCCATCTTAAGAGAACCCATAATTTTTTTTCCTTTGTTAATCAAATGCACTTAGTTAAAATGTGTTCAATTATATTGCATTTAGAGGCAAGCTAAGGGGGGGTTTATATAGTTGATAATTATACGTATGTTAAAGAAAAATTATGCTATAGGAATATTATTACGCATTTACGTGCATGATGCATCAATTGATGTATGGTGATATAAGAAAAGCCATAAAGTTTATTTATTTTTGGTGGTTTAACTTTAGATGGAAAAGGATAACAAACATAAATGATATGGTTTTTAAAGTGTATATTAGAGACAAAAATTTGTGCAAGTTAATGGAGTAGGAACTGTGGATTCTTCATTTAGGAGAAAAAAAAAAAAAAAAAGGTAGAGAACCTTGCTTAAATGATTTGCATTATATTAGTGTTTTTAGGCCAACTCTCTTTTTATTTCTTGTTTTTTTTTGTTAGTGTAAGGTTGGATTTAGTTGAACTAAATTTAACTCTAATTAATTTGAGTCATGCCCATAAACACTATTAACTGGTAGGAAGTTGTTCTAACTTAAACAGAGTTCTCGGGTTCGAGTTATGGAAATACAACAGTGTTAAAACTTATAAGGGGGAACTTTACTAATAACACTATTATTTTGGTTTATATTTTAACACAATGTCACAATACACAAACATTTACATATTCCCCTTAAACCTAGAGTATAAATTATCATTATTATGTACTCCGTATTTTAATTATATCAACATCTACAATTCTACATACAAAATGTTTAGCAATTGAGGAATAATGATTGAAGTCGTCCTTGTTTGATAGTCCAACCTATCTAGCTAAATGAAGACAACAAAATGATAAATGAAAGGAGGGGAATAGTAAATGCGATATATAAATGTATAAATGTTTTAGTTTTAATATAATTTGTGCAAAAATGTTATATGTATTTCGCTAAATTATGAATTAAGAAATGAGATCGAATACAACTGTCACATACAGTATCATTGTTTTTTTCTTTGTTGGTGCGTAAGAGGGGCAATGCCCCAAGGTCCCCGACATACAGTATCATTGTAAAATGAAAGTTACTAAACATCCAATAATTACAGATAACAACTAACTTAGTTGATAAACTCATGAAAATTTGTATTCATGACCCTGGTTCAAGCCTCGTCAACATTAAAATCGTTGTTGTGATTTACACCAGAGAAAAAAGCCAATAATTTTGGAGACACATAATCTTGAATAAAAGAGATTTGTTGCTCAACTTACCTAAATTGTGGAAGATGAAGTGTTCACTAATTAAGGTGATCGATGAACTTTATGGTCAAATTTGTTTGAACATATAATTGAGTGTTTAAAATGACCAATCATCTAGATATTTATTTTATTTTGCTTTAGTATACAAAGTTAGCTCCTTTGACCTAATTACGTCAAAGTGCTCTTAAATTAGCTTAGTGACTTGTCATCAAAAGATGATCAAGATCTATCAAGTACTCCCTCCTATTCAGGGTTTTCTTCCCTATTTCCTTTTTCGGTTATTCAGGTTTTCTTCCCTATTTCCTTTTTTGGGTTGATTTGTGTGGTCCAAATTCAATGGTGTGTTTTGTGTGGTCCAAATCCACTCTCTTATTTCTTAGGGGAAAATGAAAGGGGAAGAAAACAGTGAATAAGAGGGAGTATCACCTAGTAGCACTAATAATCACTTCATTTTTTTCAAGTAGGATGTTGCCATAGAGCACATAATACACACTTGTCCTCCTTTATTTTTTAAAAATGAAAAAATTACATCACTTTTTATCAACTATAGGTAAACTCGAGTATAATTTTTTAATAGTTTACAGTGAGAAGATTGTCGCCTCCACTGAAAAACGAATATTAAGATGTTTTTGGTTAAATTTTCGAACTTATTTCATGTTTCGGTGTAATTTAATGTGTTCTCTTCAATTGAAAATTATTTTCTCGCCCTCTACTGTAAATCCTGACTCCGCTATGTGGGTTAATTAAAATAGGTAAGTACAAGTATAATAGAGATCATCTAGTAGCTCTTAAGCCATGTTTGGTACTCAGCAGATTATAAATAGCAGAAGCAGATTGGTCAAGCAGATTACAAATAACAGATTTGATTGGCATGTTTAACTAGTATATAGCAGATTTGGTAAAAGTGTTTGGTAATTAGCGGGTTTAGGTTAATAGATTGTTGTATACATGTGTAATTATTATAGGCAGATTCATTTTTTACAATCTACTAAAGTGAATATGCTGGGTGGAGCAGCATATTGGAAAACAGTAGATTGGAGCTCAATCTACCGTTTCAACATGCCATTTACCAAACACACAATTTAGTAGATTAATTATTGAGTCAAACATGCTAAATGCCTTGAATATGCTGAAAATTCATCAATCTACTGTTTACCAAACACCCCCGAGCTTGTTTACAACCGAATTTTTTTCTTTATTTTCTTAGACTAAACCGCTATGGGCATCATGAATTCTAGTCATTAACATAAACATACTAACTCCTAGCTGCAAATTCTGACTCCGCCATTAATTAGTAGTAACTAGTAATAAACAAGTAATATACATAAGAAGAATTTTAACAATTGTCACATGGAAACATTTTTGTAGAACAAAATCAATTCCTTGCAATTTCGTCTGCAAAAATACCTCTCTTTAATTTTTGCCCTCAAACCTACATGAATAGTACTCCTATTATTATACGTAGAGTTAACAAATTTGAAACTTTGAAAGTGTAGTTTATTCGATCTGTATTTGTCAGCCAATACATTCGCAAGCATTTTCGAATTTTGCCAAATATGTGTGTCATAGAAGTATAGTTAAAAGTTAAAACATGCATGATTTGTCTGTTAAGGTTGTACAAATTCTAAAGCAAACAATAAAAACCATCAAGTTTAAATTCGTTGAGCACTGAATATTTTAAACTTATTCGTTTGAAAAACGTCTAAATGTTTATACAAGTGATTAATCAATATGATTTGATTTGATTTTTCTAGGGTTCTTAAGTTTTACCCAGACATTATCCGGACTCTACATACAACAATCTAATCAGTGATTCTACACAAATTCTTGTTTACATCCGTTGTAAACAAGAATAATTTACAACTGAGGTATAAATTCATCACAACCAACACCTTTTTTGGGATGATAGGGCAATACATCCCTTCGTTATAATTTACAACCGTTATAAGCAAAACTAATTGGTGATTCTACATCATAACATGCACTTCATTCAAATCTTTGTTGAACTCGAAGAGTGAATAATGAACATGTTCCCATATCATGTGCTCAAATTTTGCTTATGAAATTTGGACGCTCGGTTGAACTGCCTGAATTAGCTTAGCTTAGCTTATTAGTGAGTCGACAGCAATCCTTATTGTCGTGTATATGACAAATAGCTTATAGAACATGTAAAAGATCAGACTCTTGATAAGCAAAGTTTAATCTTTAAACCAATTGGTAATAGAAGAAATCGTCCATCCACTAACTTATAAATTAGTTTACATACCCTATCGATTTCAATTATTTGTATATAAAGTAGTACTAGTTGCATGCAAATCAGGTCAATAATGTTGAAAGTGTAAAGAAGATGACAAGTAGGCGTATCGATTGAGAAAGCAACCAATGCACCATATGGCTTGAATTGGTGGTGTTGTGGATTTCATGCACCACGTCTCAGTTTTTTAATTCCCCTATCCACCCTTTTACGGCACCAATGGCTACTGACTACACAATGTTTCTCCATCGTTAGACTTGTGAAAGATTGAAAGAGGAGAGAGTTCACGACTTTATAAATTACAAAATTTGTGTAATAAGCATTGAGTTATTAATTTCAGTGTTGTTATCCCTTGGTAGAGGAAGTTGGCTCGATGTGAACTGTTTTATAAAGGCTCAATTGTGATGCGTTTCTTCACGTATGAGTATAATTTCTTTTGTCCTAATTATTTGTTTACATTTATTTTTTGCACAAAGAATACGAATAAAGTAAAAATCCATTTGTAGTTAGTGTAAAATGTCAAGTTGATCAAAAGGTGTATGTGTAATCTAGTTAACCATAAAAAACATTGTCAATTTAAAAAGATAAATAGACAATGAGACACACTAAAATTGCAATAAGTAAACAAATATCGGAGATTAACGTATAGCATTTTGTATTGTAAGAATATGATAGTGTTTCTTGACGGATTCCTTTCTAAACGGATGATCTAGTATCAATAGTGAAGTTGGGAATGGAGAGGGATAGAGAACTAGACTAGGCATTTTAGGTCGGGCCGGGTCCGGCACGAACGGATAAGAGGCGGCCGCAAAGCCAAAATTCCAAAAAAA
>JAGPOY010003634.1:0-12903 GCA_018983105.1 Silene uniflora | reverse complement strand
CACCGGCGAGCGTGCGTTTTGTGAGATGACGGCGTGCGGCTTGAATCGAAATGGGGAGATGATGATTTGGTGTGATGAAAATGACGGTAGGGTGAATTAGGGTTAGGGTGACTTAGGGTTAGGGTGACTCGGGTAAATGGGTAGGGATAGATGGGTAAATGGGTTATCACATGCTCGACCCAATTACCACATAAAATATAAACCCGACTCAATCTCTTACGATATAAACCCGATTTAATACCATTTACGATATTACGATGTAATTAAAATGTATAATGACTAATATGTAATAATAATATCCGTTTAATCGATTATAAATGACGGGGTATTACAGTTATAGGCGTAGAGACCATTCTAAATGCAAATCAACTCCTTCCGAACAAGATTTCAGGAAGAGAAAATATGTTAACTTACCAGAATATTTGATTTGCAATTACTGTGGTCATACTACGCACATTCAAGATAACTGTGTTAAACGTGTACATGATTTACCGAAAAACATTCAACATGTCAACACATTTAACATAGTAGTTGAAGAAAATGAGGTTCCTATCAATGAATCAAGCACGAATGAAGAAAGAAATAACAATCATAGTTGGTTCTATGATATGAGTTTTGATTTTAAGAAAAAGGCTAATGAGCCAAAACAGCCCGAAAAGCCTAAAGAGTCTCCTAAGACTAAGGCTCCCCCAAAACAGCCTGACAGACCTTACAATAAACCCAAAACACATCCTAGTACAATACCTAGATAGACTACTTCGTTACCTAAACAAAAACTTATAAGACAAGTATGAATTAGAAATGATTTAGTTTTTAGAGTGACTAACATCAAAGGACCCAACTTAGCTTGGGTACCTAAAAACTGTATCTAATCTTTTTGCAGATTGTGGTGAAAGAAAACAATCTATGGTACCTTGATAGTGGATGTTCAAGGCACATGACCGGTGATGTAAATTTGTTTCTTTCACTTGAACCATTTGATGGAGGTAAGGTTACCATTGGAGACAATAACAAAGGTAAGATCATTGGCATTGGCAAGGTAGGTATATCATTTTCTCATGCAATTAGCGATGTTTATCTTGTTAGTGGCCTTAAGCATAATCTACTCAGTATTTCTCAACTGTGTGATAAAGGAAATAAAGTTGTTTTTCACTCAGATGTTTGTCGGATTATAGTTGAAGGAACAAGTAGTGTAATTCTTGAGGGTAAACGAAAGAAGAATGTTTATAAAATTGATTTAAATGCTATTCCTACTAATTCGTTTACTTGCATGAAAGTTACTCAAGACGATCTGTGTCTATGGCACAAACGGTTTCCTCACATAAGCCCTATTACTTTGAACAAACTCAAGAGATGGGATTTGGTTGAAGGCTTGCCATTAATCAAATTTGATCAAGAAACGCTATGTGATTAGTGTGCTAGTTGTAAACAAGTGAGATCGCCGTTCAAACCTTTGAGAGTGGTAAGTACCAATGAATCACTTGAACTCGTGCATATGGATCTATGTGGCCCAATTAAGTTAAGAAGTAGAAGCGGATCCAGGTATGTCTTTGTTCTAGTCGATGACTACTCTAGGTATGTTTGGCCAATTTAAAAAATTCAAAAGATGAAACTTTCTAAGAGTTTGCAGTTTTAATGAAGCTTGCCCAAAATAAGTATAAATCAAAATTAGTTTCTATTCGTACGGATCACGGCACTGAATTTGATAACCATGCTTTTATAGAATATTTTAGGGAGAATGGTGTTGGGCATAACTTCTCAGCACTACGAACCCCACAACAAAATGGTGTCGTTGAATGTATGAATAGAACATTAGAGGATATGGCTCACACTATGTTATTGTGTAGTAGTCTACCTCGTAATTTTTGGGCTGAAACTATTAGTACTGCATGCTATGTTCACAATCGAGCTTTGATTAGACCTATTATTAAGAAGACCCCTTATGAACTTCTTAGAGGACGTAAACCCAACATATCACATCTACGTTGCTTCGGGAGTAATTGTTTTGTCCATAATAATGGCAAAAATAGATTAAGCAAATTCGATCCCAGAAGCGACGAAGCTGTATTTGTTGGATACTCTAATCATAACAAAGCATATAAGGTCTTTAATAAGAGAACTTTATGTTGGAAATCATATTTCATGTCATACTCATATCACATATGAGAGTTTAAATTTGTACTCATAAATTTTAGATCTTATGCATGCAAATAAATAAACATAAGAAGAAGAGTCGGGATCCTTACAAATTGACGTAAACGGTTATACTAATTGGTCTCCTACCAAATCAGTCTTCGTAAGTATGATCCCAAGAAGCTCCACTACTCGATCGATTATGTGTAAATCGATTGCCCAAAGGTTCGTATCAAGGAACCGATCTTAATACCTATTCTTATTTTGTTACTAGAAATAGAATAGGTTAACCCTTAAATTACCACTAATCTAATATTACTACACTAGTAATAAAATCATAGTATTAGTAGTTTTGATGATTTTATTTCTCTAGAAAAATAGAGAGAAGTATTATCTTATTTTTATGTAATGGCAAAATGTTATGATTTTTCTTACAAGTGAAAAATCAAATAAGAGGAAGAGGAGTATGGGAGGTGGCGGGTGGAATGGGGAAGAGAACCCAATGGGTTTCTCTAAATCTTCTCAATTGTTCTTATTAATAAAAACAAAAGAGCCATTCAACAACCTCCTATAAGCATGCTTGTCTCTTATTAAAAGACAACATTAAATCTCCCCACCAAAACCGAGGTACACGGTCCCCAAAAAATAAGTCCGTCTTAACTCGTAACATTTGTTTATCGTAAAACGTGATGATACGAGGAAATTTTAATCTTTTAAAATTTATCGTGTAAAATAAAATCCGTATCGTAACGTAATTTATATTACACGTTTCCCACTTTGGACACGGACTTTAAACATTATAAATCACAAGGTCTTGTGATCATACGGTGCCATTTCATATATACGTAATTGTCTGATAGACAATTATATCATCAATAACTTTACGAGTTTAACTAATTCGTATCGACATACAATTAATTAATATATCAATTAAGATCGAATTCCCTTAAGATATGACCTTAAAGGGATCAACTGATCAACACCATCATATGACAGTAATGTCAAATTCTAGACAGCCAATCATTACTGATAAATGTCGACCAGTTGACAAGGAGTAACTTTCCCAATTTGTATTCTTAATATGAGATTTGAAGTGTGTAATTTAAATTACTGTGATCGCAATATTGTCGAGGACACTTCCTCCAACACTTTATGCATTGAAGAAAGTGTTCATGTTATTTTTGATGAGAATCATATGTTTGATAAAGCTGAACATGATGAGGAAGAAGATTTGAACGAACCCGACTTTCGTCTATCTAGAGACGATCCTCCAGAATTGATGAAGAGGATAAATAAATTGAAGGCAGTAATGATGAACAAGGAATCCCTTCAAATGATAAGAGAAAGAGAACTGAGACTGCAGTTGATGATACCACAATCTCTTCTCAAAACAATAATTCAGATACTAAAATTATAACTGATGAAGCGGGGTAAGTAGCAAATTGCCCCCAAACGTTTGGGGTTATGTGCAATTTACCCTCAAACGTTTTAACATGTGCAATATGCCCCCAAACGTTAGATGTCCGGAAGAGCTGCAAGTGGAACAAGCTGCGTTCTACTTGAGGGATGAAGCTGGAACTTGGTGGAAGGGTACGGTGTCAAGGAAATCTGCTAAGGAGTACTATCGGAACCAGGGCATGGACGCAATTCCATGGTCCGCTTTCAAATCGGAGATGAGGAAGAGCTTTGTTCCGGAAAATGTCCGCAATAAGTTGAGAGCTGAGTTTGATTCATTCGTTATGACGGAAGCAATGTCGGTTGCTGATTACTATCACAAGTTCAATGAACTATTCTGCTATGCTGCTGATACATAGATGACCCAGTTGAGTCTGGCTATTTGTTTCGAGAAGGGACTGCACTTCAAGGTACTAGAGAAGTTACCAGCTGGGGTATTGTCAGATGTGATTGAGGTTTATGAACGGGCTGGGCATGCCGAACGGCTTATCGACATGTCTAAGGAAGCAAGAGAGCGCGCTACTGACAAGAGGATGGCTGAGAATGACGGGAGTAGCCAGTCTAGCTACTAGAGGGGTGGTCACACTCAGTCGAGGGGCTACTCGAGTGGATGGAGCTTTAGCAATGGATCTCGTGGAGGGAGTAGAGGTGGTCGTACTTCTAGTGAATTCTCTACTCTGCAGTGCTTTAACTCTAGTCGGGTGGGGCATCGTCGATTCGAATGCCGCAGTGTTGGGGGCGGAGCCTATCAGCCGCGAGCATACCATGGAGGTTTCTCTCAGACACCGACTCAGAGCATGGCTAGTAACCGACCAACCGGGTCTTGGAAGAATCAGAATGGGCAGAACAACAATGGTGGAGGATCTTATCAGCGCACAAATAATGTGGGGAACCTGACTACGGCAGCTAGGCCGACCACTTCAGCAACCACAGTGTAAGGAAGGGGTCCAACTAAGAGTAGTGGAAAGTTGTTTATGATGGACAAACAGGCGGCAGTAGGGGTGTTAATGAGACGAGACAGCTCGCGAGCTACTCGAGATCGGCTCGATCAAAGCTCGGTCAAAGCTCGGCTCGTGTGAGCTCGGCTCGAGAGCTTAACGAGTCAAGCCGAGCAAAGGCTGGCTCGGCTCGAAAAGCTCGCGAGCGGCTCGAACTTTTGTGATTACGTAAGATATTGCTCATATTTTATAAAAATATTTCATCATGATTATATTTTTGTATCACACATATCAAATGTCTCGCTGATTTGCCAAACATTTTTACATATAATCTTCTAGCCTTGTTATTGGAATTTTCGGAAGAAGAAAAAATAAAAAATAGACCATTTTATATAGGCTCGATTTGGGCTCAAATTTGGTTCGAGCTCGCGTTAAAGCTCGCAAGCTTTATAACGAGCACATTTTTTTCAAGCTCGGGTAAGCTCGAGATCGGCTCGAGCTTGAGTTTTGATTTTCGAGTACAAGCCGAGCAAGGCCAAGCTCGGGCTCGGCTCGGCTCGTACATTTTCTGTCAACAACACCCTATCTTTTGTTTTATTCGATTCCGGGACAGCCTATTCCTTTGTGTCTAGAAGTCATGCCAAGACTATGGGTTTCGGAGAATATGAACTAGTAAAAGATGAAGTCTTTATACCATCTGGGGAGTCAGTGTCTTGTAATAAAATGTATAGGGATGTGTCAATGTATGTTGGGGAGGTGAATTTTCGGGTTAACCTGTTTGAATTTCCTTTAGATGGGTTCGAAATCGTTGTCAGGATGGATTGGTTGGGTAGACACAAAAGGGATGTGTCAATGTATGTTGGGGAGGTGAATTTTCGGGTTAACCTGTTAGAATTTCCTTTAGATGGGTTCGAAATCGTTGTCGGGATGGATTGGTTGGGTAGACACAAAGCTAAGATAGATTGTTATCAAAAAAAGGTGACTTTGAGAGGTCCTAAAGGGAGGAGTGTGTCTTACCGCGGGTTTGTGATCAAAGCCAAGTTTAAGTTGATTGCAGCTATTACCCTAAAATCTTATTTACGAAAGGGATGTCAAATGATTCTTTGCCACATTCGGGATAACCGATCAGAGATACCTGTAGCATCAGAAATACCGGCTGTCGATATCACCAATTGAGGATTTGCGACGAAGATCTCCCACAATCGGTATTTCCGACGCTACAAGTATCTCTCAATTGAGACTGAATTAGCGCCGGGAATACCGGTTGTGGGAGATCTTCGTCGTAAATCCTCAATTGCCAAGAAGAGACTGAATTAGGCTCATAAGTTTACGCCATTGCCAAGAAGAGACTGAATTAGGCCATTGCCAAGAAGAGACTGAATTAGGCTTATGGTCAAACACCTGTGTGAATTAAGGGCACATATTATAGACTGTAAATCGACATCGACGACTTCAAATTGATACTCCGTGTAAAAAAATAAAAACCCTAGAAATATAAAAACAGAAAGGCGGGGCGATTTTACTTATAATTTCACCGTAGCAAAAGTAATAACTGGAAATTAGGTTTTGCTTAATAAATAATAAACTAAAGATTGAAGAAATTTACCTACTTAGTTGATGACGATGATGACCGAGAGGTGCGATTAAGGATGAGCAATTGAGAGCGTATGCGATGGATGGAATAATAAATGAATTAGGTTTTGATACATAGATTAATTAAAAGGGAAGTGTGTTTTGGTATAGGCGCTTGTGTTTTGGGAAAGCGAGAGGTCAAATTTTTTAGTTTTCAATTGGAAATTAGACAGGGAGACCCACTTTCTCTGTACATATTAATTATGTGCGCCGAGGTTTTAGCAAGATCTCTGCTAAAAAATAGTGATCTTAGTTCTAGTGATATTGGTATTAGAATTGGATCAGGGGTGGAGAAAATTCCGTTTCTCACTTTTGCGGATGACACTATCATTTTCGCTAAAGCCTCTAGTTAGAGTTGTAGAACCATTAAGTCTATTTTAGATAAGTTTTGCATGATATCAGGACAATTTATTAATTCTGACAAATCCACGTTTCAATGCACTAGAAATATTGAGCGATCTCTTCGAGAATCCTTTCGAGGTATTCTCCACATGAACGAGGAAGCTCATTTGGGCAAATACTTAGGATGCCCTATAATTGATAGCAGAGTAACTAAAAATACTTTTGATAGTATTATTCAATCTTCTTGCACCCAGTTATCGAAATGGAAAGCGAATTCTTTATCGCAAGCAGGTAGACTAGTTTTTGGTCAATGCTAATTTAGCTTCAAAGGGAACTTTTCAAATGCAAAGCTTCGTCCTTCCCTCTTCAATCCGTAATAGATTAGATAAGCTTAATAGAGACTTTCTCTGGAATAAGAATTCATCGCGACGCTCCCCTAATTTGATTGGTTGGCATAAAGTTTGTTTACCGAAATCAATTGGTGGACTGGGAATAAAATCTTCTGAAGCAGCTAATAAAGCTCTTCAAATGAAACTGTTATGGAAAATTCTTATGGATAAGGAAAGTATATGGGTCAAAGTGATAACTAAAAAATACTTGAGAAATTGTTCACTCTTTGACCATAAGCCTAATTCAGTCTCTTCTTGGCAATGGCGTAAACTTATGAGTCTTTGGACTCTTTTTAGAAAAGGATTCAGATGGCAGGTAGGTAATGGTAGCAACATTAAGTTTTGGTCTGATAATTGGGTGTTTTCACACCCACTTACTAGCACTATGGTGATGATGATAGTAACCGTGATCTTAATCTCTTGGTTAAAGATTTCATAACCTCCGACAAACAATAATGGGATGTTTGTAAGTTGGCCAATTTAGTGAATAACGATATTGTGAATCAGATTACTAACATTCCATTGCCACATAATGATATTCCAGACACCCTCATTTGGGGGCTGTCCGTGGATGGAAATTTCTCTACCAAAACAGCAACTTGGTTAGCACAAGGTTTGTTCGATCAAGCTCTTGACAAATGTAAATTTCAGTGGATTTGGAAATTGAATATTCCTCCAAAGTTGAAATTTTTTCTTTGGAAAGCATGTGTCAATGGCCTCCCCACGAAAGATAGGCTTCTCAAAAGTCATATTAATGTCTCACGTAATTGTATTTTGTGCAACTACCCTATTGAAAACAAAGATCATTTTTTTACGAATGTCCTTTGATTGGGTCTGTTATCAAAGACAAGAAAATTATTAGCTACAACAACTTTTTGTCAAATTATGATAATATTGCAAGTCAAAGTTTTATAATGAAGCTTAATTATCTCAAAGACTTAATTCCAAAAGATAATTTCATTAAGATAATTTTTATTTGGTGGAATGCATGGTTTTATAGAAATGATATTATCTTTAATAATGTTCATTTCGATATCAACAAACATATTCTCTTATGTGGTAATAGCATTAAGATTTGGAATGAGACTAGACATAAGGATCTCAACAATCCCGAGAAAGACGAGTCTGCTAGAAACACTGCTAGCAAAGAAGAAATCTGGTGGGAGAAACCTAGAAACGGTTTTCTAAAGCTAAATTTTGACGGATCAAAAATAAATGGCAATAAAGCTGCTTGAGGATTCTCTATAACATATCAAAATGGTAAAGTCGTTTTGTTAGGAGCAAAACAATGCGGTTCTAATAGTATTCTTGTTCCGGAAGGTCTCGCTTTAAAAGAAGGCATTTTAGTAGCTAAATACTTAGGAATCTCAAAGTTAATTGTGGAAGGTGATAACTTATGTGTTATTAACTCAATCCGTGGTACTTGGCAAATTCCTTGGGAAATTTCTAGTATTATCAAGGATGTGAAATTAGATCTTCTTTTTTTCGATGAAGTGATAATTAAACATTGCTTTCGTCAAGCCAATAAAGTTGCTGACTTTATGGCTTCTATTAGGCATTCATGTCCAACTCATTCGAGGTGGTTTGAAAGCGGGTGGCTTCAACTCATCTCACTCATTCGAAAGGATGAGATAGGTTAGTCCTACTTTCGAGGATCAATCTAGTTTTTTTACCTTATCAAAAAAAAAAAAATAAAAAAAATTGGAAATTAGACAGTGCACCTAAGATTATTCGAGCGGGGTGGTTAGAGTTTTGTTTTTTTAATTAGAAAATCATTATTATCACTAGAAATGGGTCGACGGTTTTAAAAGCGTCGACCAACAAGTGTCGGGAAAGTAAGGGAATTGTAGTAGTGTAAGTATATCAAATAGACCATAAAGAAAAACATTTATTAAAGTGCGAAAGGTTTAAGCGATTACATCATCACACCAAATAAAACTGAAACTGTCAAAGGGTACAACTCAAACTGTCATAAGATAAACTACTAAAAACTCATCTGAAGCAAGACAACGGCCAACAAGACTCAGCGAAATCTCATTTATCCTGTAAGATAGCATCAACAACCAAACCTGCTAGACAGCTGCTCACCATTCCCCAATGGATCGCGGTAGGTTTAAAAACAACAATGGGGTCAGTCATCCATATACGCAACCACAGCTAGAGATAAAACAATACCAATCAACAACAGCAGCCATGAATACAACCAACTGAATCACAACTCAAACACCCAGGCTACCCATCTCAACATGAACCCACACCGCCAGTGACCATAGCCTTGCCACCACAGCCACTCATCGCAACAAGCGAAACTCAGGCCATTAATGTGCACATCCTCCTTGTGACGAGATCCACAAGGAGAGAACAAGGGCGTGAAGACCATCTCCTGAAATTGGCTCCACTCAGCTGATCCATAACCAATCATCTATCAACAATATTCCTCTGTAACCATATCCACAATAATCAAATCAACAACTACAATTACTACACAATGTGGACCAGGCCACCCGCGCGTTTGCAGTAATTCGCCACCAATTTATTGTGGAAAATTGGAAACTGTTCGAATACCTCGTGTCATGTCATGACACAAACTAATGACATGAACACTAAGAAATTCGTCACCCTTAGCATTCTATATCTAGACTGACTTCGAGATGCCAATGGAGACGGATGCCCAGAGATAACCGAGTAAGGGGTGAGGGTACGTATTAGGAAGCTCTTTCATTCGAACACCTAATCCCGCCCGCCTCGATAGCGGCCTCTACTAATGGTTAGGGAAGATTGTCTATACTCGATATGTCGTCGATTGTAATGCATGCAATGCAACATCCAATAAATTAATCCTAGCATGTGAAATTAGACTAAGCCGGTTGACAAACAGTTTAGCATCCGATTGGGTTGAAGTTGGAGTTTAGATTAATTACATGTGAATAGCCAGATAAATAAATCATACAATAGTGATAATAAATAAATTACAATAAATATACTACAATGGAAATTGAATTATGTCATAAACATGCCCGAAAAGGATTTTAGAAAAGAAATTTAAAATAAAAGAAAATAAAATTATAAAATTAGATTTGAAAACTTAATATTGAAATATGTCAAAAAAAATATGGTGATAATAGGAATAATAGTCGATTAGAATCCTAGTTAGTAAACCTACGCCTGAACGAGACGAGTTCAGAGGTAGAAGCCACCTCAGAACAGGCGTAGGATCTGCTCCGTCCCTTTGAAGAGGCGCATCAGAACATGCGTTTGTTCTTGAGTTGGGCTCTGACTGTGAAAGTCATAATCGTCAATTCGTTAATGTTCGTTGGTTAATTTACATTGATTATTAACATACAACTTGAATAGAAGTGATTTAACAGATTACATGCATAATTGATGTGACCGTAATAGTTGCACTTTTACCCCTTAACGAACCCCATTTTACATGCTTTTATGTACTTATTAGGGTCCTTTCGACCTCTTTAGCTTCCTATTTGCTTTCTATCAGATTTGTGCTTGCTTGTAGGCGGAGGAGCCAAACCACGCGTAATAAGAGCATTTCGGAGCTAAATGGACAACATTCAAGGGCCGAGCATGTAGAGGAGACGGAACCAAAGGCCTAAGTGAAGAATTGGAGCTAAGTAGAGAAGCCCCCACGGGATAGGAAGACACCCCCACAGGTTTTGTGACAGGACGAAGCAAAAAGGGGCTTTTGTACCTAGAACCCGGGCGACTTGGAGAGAACTGATAGGGTGTCGCACACCTATGCAAAAATACCCTAACGGTACAACAAATTAATGTAGTATGTAGGGGTCAAATCCACTGAGAGCTCGGTGTTTTATTAAATAGTTGTTATGGGACGAATTCTATCTCGGTAGGTTTATCGATTTAGTTGATTTGACTGCAAGTAAATAGAAACAGTAATAAAAGAAAGCATCTAGGAATTTCGGTTCAACATGTGAAAGATGTAATTGCGTGAGACAAACATGAGATGTTATAGTATTGTTAATTGTTTAGGTCAATGACACCCGCCTCTCGGCATTAGTATCATCAACCATAGAACGGTCCATTGATCTCTCGATTTAGTCCATTCTACCTACGCATGTGAATGTCCTTCTCAAGTCCCTTGTCTCTCGACCAATGGAACAAGTTAAAGCATAGTAAACTTGCGTAAGAAACAACATAGACAATATTTACATCTACTAGTTACTCATTTTGCAAATACTTCACCACATGTTTCCCCTAGTTCCTAGATTAGTAATCTACTCAAACATGATAAAATAAAAAGGAATGCAAACAAGTGAAAGAAATATAAAGAGAATGGAATTACCTTGAATGGGAAATAGGAATAAAGAAAAATGTAAATAGAAATGAATTGAATGGAAATTGTATTATAACTTGAAATGTAAATGATAAACTAGCTAAGCTAATCTAACTAAACTACCTACTAAACTAAGAGAATTATTTGAGAGAATTATACATGAAAAATGTGTAAGAAAAAGGTAAAAAGATGGTCTCCAAGACGTCGTACAACCCCTCCTATTTATAGTGAATAGGAGGTGAAACGTACGAAGAGCATTTACACATAAAATCAGACCGTCCCGATCGAGAGAGGGTGAACCCGATCGGGACCATAGGTCTCCGGGCATATTGCCTTCAAGTCTTGAATTAATGCTCAAGGAATCCAATGCCATGCTTTTATTACTCGATTAATTGTCCGGTAAATGCAGTCTTTGACATCCTAAGAGCATCTAATAGTAGCATCCAAAGCTCCTTCTTGAGATGTTTTCATTTTGGGGTTCAATTTGGACTTTTAGCATAGATGATCAATTGTTTACATTTCACTAAATAGTTAGTAAAAATGTATGTTTGGACAAACTCTTCCAACTTTCCATGCCATGACTACTCTTGCTCCTACTTAGCTTCGCTAAGTTCGTTGTTAGCTCACTTTGACGGAAAAAGCCTTTAAATGCTTAGATTCCTACAAAAATACACTAATACAAGCAAAACAACTACAAAGCGATATTAGCTCACAAAAACACTAAGATAAGTGCAAAATACAATGTAAATTAGAGCTAACATAAGGGGATAAAATGTGCAAATTAGGCACTTATCAAACTCCCCCAAGCTAAGTCCTTGCTAGTCCTCAAGCAAGATCATCCCTACCATGTAAATCCCATAAAACTACCAAGCAATGACTCTCGTCCCTAATTAACAAGGGCATAAGGAAAAACAAAACATGGATGAGATTTATATGACGGCGTAGCATGGACAACTTCAAATAGACTTTTCGACTTTTGCATGATCTCTTGACTTTCGGACTCTCACGGTTCACTCATAACTCAAATTGTGTTTAAGGACTATTTTTGTGATAAATCACTCAACTATCCTCGACTCATGAGAATGTGCCCGCAATCTAGTATGGTAAACAATCAAATCATAAGCGAAACAATCAAAATACAAAGCAAATAATGAAGCCAAGGGTTAGTAGAAGGCTATTTTGTGACATGAGACAAAAGGGGAACAAATAATTATGGTTTTGTGGAGCTAATGTCAAGCTAGCAACAAAGACCATCAAGAAATACTTTTTCCTACTCATTCCCCCAAAACTCACATGAGTGGGAATTGGAAGGGCATTTGTAGGGTTAGAGATGATCTACAGAATGGTTACAATGATGGGCAATGGCTTGCTAACTCTAAAGGTTACACTGTTAGTTCTGGATATGAATTTCTCAGGCAACACAGACAGAAAGTTGGATGGTCAAAACTAATTTGGGGTAGACTGAAATTTACCAAAGCATAGCTTTATGGGATGGTTGATCAATCAGGATGCTCTGAATGTCAAGAGTAAACTATACAGATTTGGTGTATCTGATAATGATTGCTGCTGTATCTGTGGTGCAGATATTGAAACTGTGATCCATCTCTTTCAGCAATGCAGATATACCAGAATGGTGCTGGAACTTATCAGTTCATGGCTGCATATTCCTCATCCTTGTGGTAACCCTGTCATTTGGATTGGGAGG
>JAGPOY010003633.1:0-12904 GCA_018983105.1 Silene uniflora | reverse complement strand
CACCAATGGACGAGATCCTTAAATCAAGACGTAAAAAGGTCTGAAATTCTGCCGGATATATATGTTCATTTTCTATGCTTCTGTGTGCATGTTATTATCATTCAGCAACTTCGAACAATCTGACAGGCTAAATATATAATGACATTTGGTGAACTTGTTTCCTGTACAGGGTGAAGTGTGTAATGACAGCAATACCTGTAAAATGTGATTTTCCAAGCATTGCGCTATTGCAGGGTGTAATAGCTTCTCGACAAGCCATTCTGACAGTGGGATGTAATCATCGTTGGAAATAATCAGGCATCTATTATTCATTCATATACACCATATAATACCAAAGTATAATGTATAGTACTACTTAGATCCACATGTGAACTTTTAGATACTTGTTGCTAAACTGAAACGATACTGTGGTATGAAACAAAGTTTATACTTTATACAGAGTTTTGCTCATGCTGCAGTGATGTGTGTATTATTTTTCCTGCATTCTTATAATTCATGTTGGAGCTGGAGCTGGCAAACGTCTAAATTGGGCCTGGTCCGAGTTGAGTAGGTTCGTGTCTCCCATTTATTCGGGTTGGATTGGCCGGTTGGTTATTCAAAATTTCGGCCTCGTTATTGAGTCATCTCGGTTACGGACTGTCCGGAGCGAGTCATTTCGGCTATGTTTCACTTAGGATCAGATCACTATCAAGCCAGTGTTTAGGAGAGATTTTGCCCGTAAATTTGACTAAAAACGAATGTTGCATACTTACTGATCTACAAGAGAATGTTTGACACCTGAATCATTTTTGGACGTAGGATCACTTTTGTCATTTTTTGGTTGGATGGTTACCTGTCGGATCATCTCAGTTTGGATCAATTACGGATTAATGGGTCCAACATAGCTTACGTCTGGCATTACTCGTTCTTCCCGTTGAGAATTTCCGGCCCCTAACTATAAATCCCAGCTCTATCATCCCGTCCCCCGACTTCAAATCACAGCTCCTTGGGATCAAAGGACCTGTAAAGAGAGCTTTAAAGAAGCATATATCTATACCAATCGAGTTCTGGACATGTCTTTTATTTCCCCTTCGTATTGTTCCCTTGAAAATTTCACACAAAATACACATCAACAGATCAACTTGGATCACCAATTGCTCAATTAGTAAAAGGTCAACGTGGATCAAGAGTATTAAAATCGACTTCATAGTTATTCAATTATTTTTCTATAAGACCGCCTTGTGCAAGTAATCAAAGTACCAAACTACCTTTTATAAACTCGAATTGAACCGGCGAAACCTGACCCATGGAATGAGCATTGTAATTGTTACGTACATCAACGCATAAAATCCGAACCAAGTACCACATCCTGGGACTCGATCAGTATTGTACGTTGTTATTGTCTTGCAAGAAATTAGGATGAAGAAAGGCTTCGACTTGACAAATGAGATCATTTAGCAGTGTATTTAAGCTCTTGTCCTCTTGATTTGTTGTGAGAAAGGGGAAGAAACATTGATAAGGTTGCACACAAATTCTCACTTTAGACGGGAATGTCCGTTTATAATTGTAGACGGACTAAATATCCACCCACTTTAACATAAGACAAGTAACAAGTTGCGTAATAGGGCCCAAAAATGTCACCATTTTATGCATATTTGACCCGTCTTTTACTTTAGACGAATATATCCGTCTAAAGGGAGACTAATTGAAAGTTGCATGTCTTGGGGAATAGTAGAAAGGAGCATAGGAATATTTTTGTCCAAACTGCAATAACTGCAGTGGCGCATGTCGTCATCTTGCCCGTGTAGTTTCGTAGACTTTAATTGGGATTTTGGGAATACTAATGACAGTTTAAATAACACATACCGCCTAATTAAACAACAAGATGTCAGGATGGCCGAGTGGTCTAAGGCGCCAGACTCAAGTTCTGGTCTTCGAGAGAGGGCGTGGGTTCAAATCCCACTTCTGACATTTTTTTTAAGCCTAATTATGCCTCACCTTTTTTTTTTTGAAATCGCCTAATTATGCCTCACCTAAACATATATTGCACCTAATTGGTAGTCTTGAGACAAGACTCACTCAAAACTCTCAATAATCTACCCGTTTTTTTAAACCCCACATTTTCTTAAATGATGTGAAAAAGTAGAGTTTAAGATGTGTCTGACTGATAATGTATCGAGTCTGAGGCGAATCTGAAACGAGTCTAAGTAACACAGAAATGATAAAAATTAGTGGAAAGCTGATGCGGCGCAGTCTTAAGACTAAAGAGAGTTTTACTGATAATTATACCCTAAATACAAATACATACAAGGACAGAATAAAACACATACCAGGTAACCAACATGTACATTGGTAATCCGTTTATTACATGACTACAAAGTTACAAACTAAAGGGAGAGAAATTACGGTAGTAGCATAGTTATATAATCTCGATCTTTTATGGTCTAAGGGCACTTGGTCCTGTTGCCATGGGTGGTCATGTCAGTGTAGCACACACCGCAGACCTCTCGGTTGCCATAGGTACCCGGTGGCACACACTTGCACCTCATGCAGCATGTTCCGCATGCTCTCAAGCACAAGTTCGGCCTTGAGTGTCTTCCACACCTAACCCCACATAACCCTTGGCAATCTTCACCATTTTGTATGTGTGTCACACCAAATATCACAAACAATTAGTTATTTAAGTACATAGTTACATACATACACCAAGTCGATCGTGAGAAAACGAACAGTGTATTTAACTATTTACCCCGGTAAGCCATAGCAACCATAATTAATCAGTTGGTCTTTTATAAAATCATTTCATGATAACAATAAGCAATTTCAGAACATAAATTTGAAAACAGTTCAAAAATTGAAGTAAGGACTTTAAATTTTTCCCATTTTCAGCAGGGAGCAAGCGCCCTACTAGCTCCTATAAGCACATATCAACGTTAGGTACGTGTAGTTTAAATTCCATACCTACGGACTCCATAAGTCTTCTATTCCCCCTTCGCACCATTGCCTGAAAATTATTTCACACAAAATACACATCAATTACTTCGATGACTAAATATATGACCATGTAATTTATATATAGAGTTGGTCAAGGTATATAAAGGTCAAGTTGGATCAAGAATCTGTAAATAATATAAGGCGTCATATTAAAACTTGATGACTTGAAAGTATAGAGATGAAGGATTACGGTTGGGCATATATGGGAGATTACTCGATTATTATTTTAAAAGGCCGCCTTAGACATAGTTAGAACTTTGAACTTATTTTGCTATGAGAACTATCGATTTGTACAAGACAGTTGTATGGTAAAACAATAATATAAAAACAGAAAATAAATAACCTGGTGGACATTATTATAAGGAAGGTCTTCATCTGGTTCAAGATCAAAATCGGACAAGACCTATAGGCAGGCACCATAATAACAGTTTTTGTCATGCACAATAGCATATACTCGTTGATAATTAAATGACAAGTAATATATAAATGAACCTGAGAAAAGCAAAAAAGCACAAATATTATGATAAGGAAACAGGCACGTCCCTCCATTGATGTTATTGTTATGTATGTAGAGCTAGCTATTACGTTATTGAGGAAAGAAGAGTGTGTGTCCGTGTGACTCTGTGGACTATGTGGAGTAGTAGCTCTGAATTTATAGGTGAATTATTCAGGGGACAGGGGACTCATTATCACGACAAATGTTAACACTCACTCGCACTTCATATATCATTCCTGGGCCCCGCCTCCTAAAATCTAAACAATGATAGGGCGCCACCGAGTGACACTCAATTTGGATGACACTCTCTCATATGGAGTGAGTGAATTCTTAATTAATGCCCCCCACTCACCCAATGTGAGAGGGTAACGCCCAGATTATGTGTCACCGGGTGCGCCCTTTCATTTTCCAAATCTAAGTGCTTTATCCAGCTCCTAAACAACTGTTCAGTATTACGTAATTATGAGTATTATATTATCATCATATTCTATTTACGTAAATCCAATAATCCAATTTAAGTATGTAATCCCTCCATTCAACTCCAATTTGCAACTTTCTCTTTTGCACACTATTCACAAGCGGACATTCAATTTCAATTCTCTCTCGATACATAAGTAAAAATATATTTATATGAGATCTTATTTGAATCGTTTATATGGGTACATTAAAAATATCTAACTTTTATAATTTTACACATACATAGCTAAAGGTATTTATTACGTAAAAATCGTGTTGACAAACATGATAAAGCAAACATGTAAAGTAAAGTTGAATGGAGGGAGTATATATTTTTTTTAAATATATATATATATATACACAATACACACAGCCCATAACAAACCCGAATGCCACATACGTTGGTCATGTTTACGTGGTTAATTTCTAGCACATTGTCCTTCAAACTAACTTGTCACCTCCACAACTTCTTGAATAATTACATGTATATGTCGATTGTGCGACAACAACGCAACCATGCATGTCTCAGTCTATGCGTCACTTCCTCTATTTGATGATATATATGCTTGAGCGACTGAAAGTTGATATACTCTAGTCTTATTAAGGGTGTTAACGAGTCATGCTTGAACTTAGCTTTGCTTGTCTTGTGCTTAAGAAATAACAAAATCCGATCTCGAACTTGAAGAAAATGTGCTCGTACTGTATCAACATGCGAGCATTAACATAACCTCGAGCCAAACTCAAGCTCAAATTGAGCCTATATATATAATTGTTAAAGTGTTTTATTTTTTTTTCCTTTCTAGATTTTCAATAAGAAGGCTTGAAAATTATATGTAAATGTGAAATTAGACAGAGTAACACAAGAAGACGCCATTGATGAAGCTTGGAGACGCCATTGATGTAGTAAGAAAGCTTAAACAGTAAGAAATGAAGAAGATATTTTGTATGAAGAAGAATGCAAATAAAATGTGTAATTCTCATTAACTTAATGAATTATGTTACAGAAGTTAGTTTATATACAATGAGCTTCTAACAAACTATCAGTCAGAGTTAGTTACAGAAGTCAACTGTACAGCTGTGTCCAGCCTGTCATGAGTTGTCAGTGGAAGCTTCTGGAGAGTTCTAGAAGCCACCAGGTAGCAGTCATGTCTCTGGTTGTAGCAGCACCTTCAACGACCAATATGAATTCCATAGCCTCCCCTTAAGTTGGAGGTGCATGAATGACAGTGAAGTGCATTCCCAGCTTAGAGGATAAAAATTGATGCTGCTGAGCCCCTAAAGGCTTTGTCATAAGATCTGCTAACTGTAAACTAGACTTAACATGGTTTGTGCTTATCAAGCCTTCTTGTATTCTTTCTCTAATGTAATGACAGTCAATGTTAATGTGTTTGGTACGTTCATGAAATACTGGGTTGGCTGCAATGTGTTGTGCAGCTTTATTATCACAATTCAACTGTATAGGCAATGATACTTGTACTCCAAAATCCTGCAGCAATGCTTGTACCCATACTATCTCAGAAGCAGTGTAAGACATTGCTCTGTATTCTGACTCTGCTGAACTTTTGGAAACAGTTTTTTGTTTTTTTGTTTTCCAAGAAATTAAAGAATCTCCTAAGAAGACACAATGTCCAGTCAGTGATCTACAACTAAAGGTACAAGATCCCCAGTCAGCATCACAATATGCTTTTAATTGAAGAGTATTGTTGGCTGGGTAGAACAGTGCAGCATCCACTATTCCTTTGAGATACCTTACAACATGTAAATATGCTTGGTAGTGAGGCTCTCTAGGAACACTGAGAAATTGACTAAGATGTTGTATGGAATATGATAAATCTGGTCTAGTCAAATTAAGGTACAATAGCCTCCCTACCAACCTTCTGTATACTTCTAGATCAGGAATGGGAACACCATCATCAGTGGCAAGATGCAAACCCCTTGGTAAGGGAAACTCAGTTGACTTCGCTTCTTGTAAACCAGTATCCTTAAGGATATCTAGGACATACTTCCTTTGATTCAAAAGGATTCCTTTTGAAGACTGCAACACTTCTAGTCCTAGAAAGTATCTGATGAGACCCAAATCCTTAATAGTAAAAGCTTTGTCTAAGGATTTCTTCAAAATGGGAATAAAACTACTGTGATTGCCTGTAATGAGTAGATCATCCACATATACTAGCACAATTGTCACCAAATTATTTTCTTGCCTAACGAACAGAGAATAATCACTCTTGGACTGAACAAATTTGTGAGACAAGAATAGTTTGGTCAGTTCCAAATTCCATTGCCTAGATGCTTGTTTTAGACCATATAAAGACCTCTTTAATTTGCATACTTGCCCTAGCAAGGCCTTGTTGTATCCTTCAGGTGGAGCCATGTACACCTCTTCATCCAAGAAGCCATGAAGAAATGCATTATTAATGTCTAGCTGGTGTATAGGCCATATCTTTGATGCTGCAACTGCTAAGAAAATTCTTACTGTCACAAATTTAGCAACAGGAGAAAAAGTGTGCTTGTAGTCCTTTCCTTCTATTTGACAGTACCCCTTTGCTACTAACCTAGCCTTATGTCTCTCAACACTACCATCAGGTCTAAATTTGACTTTGTAGACCCATTTAGAGCCAATGGCTTTAAAACCAGCAGGAAGAGACACCAATTCCCAAGTGACATTCTCCTCCAATGCTTGTAGCTCCTTGCCCATAGCTGCCACCCAATTTGGGCCAGTCTTGGCTTGACTATAGGTGGAAGGCTCAAAAGTTTGAATAACTGCATTTAAGGAAGCCTTGAGGGCAAAAGGATGACTGTCAGAATGAAAAACAGAAAATGACTGAGAATCAGAAACCGAACCATCTGAGTGATCCTGATTTAGTAGATTCTGAATGGTAGGAGGTAAAAGGAACCCATGTAATCTTGTAGAAATCTTTTTATCTCTAGTAAACTGTCTAGAGATAGGTGGATTGGGTAATTGAGTAACTGTATGATGAGAAATGGGAGGATTTGAATTAGGAACAATGTTATTTATAGAAGGAGAAGCATTATTGTGTGAAATTGTAGGATTATTTGGAATTGGGGAATTAACTGGAGTAGAAATGTTGTCTGCAGCAGTATTAGCAAAAACAGTGCTGCAATCTGGTACATGATGCTCAGTAGAGGGCAAAAGAACAGACTCATCCTCCAATGTTGGAGAGTTCAGAAAGGTATAAGCATCAAAAGGTGAAGAAATAGAATGTTGACCATTATTAGCAACAGTATCATGAAAAGGAAATTTATTCTCCAAAAATATGACATCTCTACTGACTACAATCTTCTTAGCATCAAGATCATACAATTTGTATGCCTTTTGCCCAAAAGGATAGCCTAAGAATAGACATCTTCTCCCTTTGGAAGCAAATTTGTCTTTATGACTAATATTCAGAGGTGCATAACACAAACATCCAAAAATCCTCAGCTCCTCATAAGTGGGGGACTTGCCCATCAGAATTTCATAAGGACTTTTCCATCCTAAAACTGGAGATGACATTTTATTAATGAGATAAGTGGCAGTTAACACACTCTCACCCCAAAATCTTTTTGGCAATTTAGCAAACAACATCATGGCCCTTGCAGTTTCTACTAAATACCTATGTTTTCTTTCTACTCTACCATTTTGCTGAGGAACCCCTGGCACACTTTTCTGATGGAAAATGCCTCTCTTGGCCAATATACCCAAACAAGTATCCTAGATAACTTCTGTGCCATTGTCACTCCTCAACATCTTAACAAAAGAATTATATACATTTTCTACTTGAGTAAAGAAATTGTCTAAAAGTGAAGCTACTTGAGTTTTATATTTAAGCAAGAATGTCCAAGTAATAACTCTGGTGTGATCATCAACAATGGTTAAGAAATAAAGAGCACCAGTAATACTAGCAACTTTATAAGGACCCCATAAGTCAACATGCAGGAGTTCAAATTTACAAGCAGCCCTAATAGTACTTCTAGGAAAGGGTAATCTATGAATCTTAGCTTGTAAACAAGTCTCACACTGATACTGTGTCAAATTCTTACAAGGAATACCAGCTATATGCTGCATTTTAAACAGAGATGTATGCCCTAATCTAGCATGTAAGATGGCTAGATCAGGTGTCTTATTACAACTGATATGACTAGAACAGTTACAATTGTTTGCATTCTGAATAGAAACTACAGAAGCTTTATTTAGAATCTTTATAGCTTTGTGCCTGAGCTTGTATAATCCTCTTTCTTGAAGACCAATGCCAACATGAATGCTAGAAGCAGGGTCCTGAATAACACATTTGTCCACAGAAAATCTAATCAGTAAACCAGTGGATGCCAATAATTTTCCTACTGACAGCAAGTTATGCTGAAAAACTGGCACATATAAGGTGTCATGCAGTTTAATACCAGATTCAAGAGTTATAGAGCCACCATCAGGTAGGCCAATTAAAACAGGTCTTTAAAGTAATTTTAGGTCATCAAAATACTGTTTATGACCAGTCATATGGTATGTAGCACCAGAATCAATAATCCAAGCATCATAGCAAGCATCACAAGCTCTATTAGAGGCTAAAGTGATACCTGCAAAATTTACTGAAGCATCTGAGATATCAACAGGGGAATCATCCTTGGCCTGTGCTACCTGCATCATATGATTGTATAATGCAGTCAACATGACTGCATCAAACTGAACAGGTGCAGCAGGCTGAGATGCATGTGCTCCAATCCCTTGCTGATTATAAGAATTTGCAGCAAATCCCTGTTGATTCTGAAAAGAATAATCCTGTGGATTCTGTTGATTCTGAGAAGAAGATCCAGCACCTTGAATGTAATGTGGAACATACTGAGAAGACTGCCCATACTGATAATTGGGAGATTGCTAAGAGAAACCAGGTGGACCAGAAAAACCAGGTCCTCCAGACATAGAACCAGGAAAATAACCACCAGAAGCTGCATTTGCAGCAGAGAATCTAGCCAAATATTTAGCCTTCAACTCAGGAAACTTAACAAAGCAACTATCAGGATTGTGTCCTTTCTTTTTACAGTGATGACACCACCTCTCATCAACTTTATCAGCCTTAGCTTTCTTATCATCTTTATCATCACGTTTCCAAACATTCCATGGAGTTTTACCATAAGACTTAGATGCATTCAGTGCACTAGCATCATTAGCCGGATTAACAATATTAGAAATCATCTTTTGACTCTCAATTTGCTGAAAAATGGAATAACCTTTGTTGAGAGGTGGAATAGGATCCATGGCCAAGACATTAGACCTATAATGCTCATATACATCATTTAATCCCATCAAAAAACTCAAAACTTTCTCCAATTGTGACAGATCAAACAGCTTTTTATACAGATTACAGGTGCACTTAGTCATAGCATGCACCACAATCACACTCAGGTATGACTTCCAATTCATCAATAGCATCCCATAAACGCTTCAACTTAGTGAAATACTCTACAACAGAATCATTTCCTTGCGAAACATTCCTTAAATCCTTCTTCAATTGAAAAAGTAAAGGCGCATTAGATTGGCCATACGTTTCACAAAGATCTGTCCATAGATGTTTAGCAGATTTACAGGTGAGAAAATTTTCCTTGAGTGTAGGTGAAATTGAATTCAACAACCAGCAACGCACCATATAATCACTACGCTGTCACTGTGAAAACTTTGGAGAAGTAAGTGCAGGCATGGCTACAGCTCCTGTCAGAAATCCTTGCTTATTTTTGGTTCCTAACGCCATAACCACGCACCTGCTCCAAGATATGAAGTTATTACCAGAAAACTTCGTATTTCCGAGCTCCATTCCTGGTGCATCTGATTGAGCCAGAAACGTCGGATCATCATACGGATTGTTGTAAGAAGCATTTTTTTGAAGTGTCGTTCGGCATATTGAATCAATTGTTTACAGTAATTTGAATGAATTTGAAGAGAAAAAATTGAAAATAATGAGTTTTGCGTGTTTTTGATTGATTTTGATAAGCGAACAATCGCTGAGAAAATCGCAGTAAAATGAAGAAAAATGAAGAAAAGAGTGAAAAATTAGGTAAAAACTACTAAAATCAGAGTAATATGCGGAAGTAAAGAACGAGGTAAGCAAAAACAGGCTATTCCTGCTCTGATACAATGCGAAATTGGACAGAGTAACACAAGAAAACGCCATTGATGAAGCTTGGAGACGCCATTGATGTAGTAAGAAAGCTTAAACAGTAAGAAATGAAGAAGATATTTTGTATGAAGAAGAATGTAAATAAAATGTGTAATTCTCATTAACTTAATGAATTCTGTTACAGAAGTTAGTTTATATACAATGAGCTTCTAACAAACTATCAGTCAGAGTTAGTTACAGAAGTCAACTGTACAGCTGTGTCCAGCCTGTCATGAGTTGTCAGTGGAAGCTTCTGGAGAGTTCTGGAGAGTTCTAGAAGCCAACAGGTAGCAACCATGTCTCTGGTTGTAGCAGCACATTCAACGACCAATATGAATTCCATAAAAATATTTGAGAAATCAGTGAGACGTTTGATATGTGTATACTACGATATAATCGTGATAAAATATTTTTATAAAATATGAGTAATATCATATCTGCTGTAATTACACAAGCTCCGGTCGCTCGCGAGTTTTTCGAGCCAAGCGAGCGTTTGCTTGGCTTGAATCGTTAAGCTCTCTAGCCGAGCCCGAGCTCGCACGAGCCGAGTTTTGATCGAGCCGATCTCAAGTTGCTCTCAAGCTATCTCGTCTCACTAACATCCCTATTCTTGTTTCTTAAATCAGGCTTTTTTTTACTTACTTTTAGGGCGGACACAGATTTAAATGATTGATAAACATTCTAAGAGAAAAAATTACGGATAATTTTATACATAAAAAATCTAATATCATCATTACATAGTAATATAATTACAGCGAAGTTGAGCGAGAATGTATATTACATAGAAAATTTACAATTTCAGAAAATGTGGAAGCTGTTTAAGAAGTTGAGGGAGTATATTAAATTTCAATTTTGTTTAAATTAAATAATATTTTGATCATTACTTTAGCCAAGTTTAGATAATTTATTTCCTTTTGCTTGTTTCCCTTTTATAAATTCATACTTAATTAATGATAGCTTATTTTGACTCAGATGAGTTGGCCTCGGTTGTATTTGATCTTATACTAGTTTTGTGACCCGTGAAATTCACGGGTTCGGTTTAAGGATCGTTCATGCATTTTTTCTCTTTAATTGTTTGATGATTTTTGCATTTTCATTCGTGGTCTATCTCTATAATTATTTTTGCCGTTCATATTTAAGGTATGTTTTACTGAGCAAGAAAATGAGTCGTTTCTATGAATCAATAACGAAAATAAAGTTGGCACATGAGACCCCCCACGATATCTCATACTAATATACTCATATTTTATGAAAGTAAAAGATTGACTTTTAAAAAGGATGCTGAATTTGAATTTATGACAAATTAATGAAAGAAATAAAAGTTAGAAAAGATGGAAAGATACACAAAACATTTGTGTAGGGTTCTAATTATTGCGATATTATGATAGAGAAATTGAAAGGATGGGGTGTGGTTTATTCAATAGGAGATAATCTATTGTGAAAGTGAAAGAGTTAAGCTCTAACTTGTCATTAATTTGTTGGCGTAAATTTTTTTTTTACTACTTTTTGTAGTAGCTTGATATTCAGTTATTTACATTTTATGATGTTCTTTAGTATTGTTTTTTTTAACCATTAGTATTTTGTTATTCTCATTATCATTACTTTTGTAACCAAATGATATCATTTTTGTTCAACGTCAAATTTGATATTTTTGTTAGTCAACTTTATCAAAATGATAATACTCCGTATTAATTAAAAAAATAATAAGTAGTATATAACATAATTTATACATATTTTTTTTTAGTTTGGAAATAATGATGATATATAAGACTTCAAATATTTGTCACTCATTTTCTCTTAACTATTGTAACGTTTAATCAAATTAAAATAATTTAAATAAGGTGGGTAAATAGATAAAACATTTATTCTCAAGTTGAAAATTAAAAGTAAAAAAGATATGCTACTCATAAGTAATTATACTAAGAGAATTAATATAAACAGATTATCGAAAATCGATATATACAATGTACTTTTGCCATCGTATCATCAAAGCAACAATAAGACAACAAAATCAAAAGTATCCTATCTCATTAGTATTCAAGTCATATTTGTAATTTGTTGTTAATATCAATCTCTTCGTTCATGCTACCATTTGTTGCATATACACCAATTTAGAAAAAGAAAAGAAAATGAAAAAGTCATTCAAACCAAGCAAAAATATGTAAAAAAAGATTCATACCTATAACACCAATGTCATGCAGTTTTTTTGACATGTGAGTATGTATCATCCTCATACAATTTGAAAACACAAAAATAATAAAAAATAAGATTCTAAATAATTCAATATACAATAAAGAAAAAGAGTAAAAAAAATAGTTTAGTTATCTATGTAAACTTTACATACTAATTTTTTGAATAAAATGAAAATTGTGATTGTTATATAATGGTGAGGAGAAAGCAAAAATATCATTATTAAATAAAGATAATAAAGTTAAATAAATAGAGTAAATTGATGACAAAAGTTATGAGAGGGAGATAAAAAGGTTTGCATCAATTTTTTTAAATTTTTTTTGTATGTTTGAGACTTATATTTTTTATATTTTTTTAACTTATAAACATGTGACACATGATAATCGAAAATGACTTTTTTTATGACACATGGCTTTGTGAGATGACTTAGTGGAATATTTAGTCTTGTCTTTTTATAATAATATTGTACTTTATATACCAAATTTTTAAATAACATGGAAATTATGATTATTGTTATATAATGGTGAGGGAAAACAAAAAGATTATCATTAAATAAAGATAATAAAGTTAAATAAATAGGGTAAATTGATAACCAAAGTTATGAGAGGGATATAAAAGGTTTGCATCAATTTTTTGTTTTGTT
>JAGPOY010003631.1:24352-35468 GCA_018983105.1 Silene uniflora | reverse complement strand
TTTGTGAATATGTTTTGTGTTCGAATTGCGGAGGAGTAATGAGATTTGGCCTAATGTGGACCAAGTTGCCTTGAATCGTGACCAACTATAAATTTTGGATGCGGTATCGTGGCGGTCTTATCGAGTTATTGGGATTCAGTTCCGTTCAAGATTTACGTACAAGTATTTGTTGTACATGACCAATAGGTTGGAAGTAGCTTGTAGGAGTTGTAGCATTAATCACAAATTCACCGGTATAAAACATTATCCGATCCGAATTTTGGATCACGCACCAATGGAATTGGACCTGAACTTCGTGGAAAATAATGGAAAGAAACCATATAAGATTGATGCATGGATCTTAGCTTTTAAGGAATGTCTACAATGTATAAAGGAAGCTTGGAGTGTACGGTTGTCGGGTTCGGCAGCTTTTGTGGTTGCAAGGAAACTAGCAAAGGTTAGGAATACTGTAAAAAAAATGGGCGCTTGAGAAGGGTAAAGAATTGAAGAAAAAATGGGATACTTTTGATAAGAAACTTGAATCAGGGGGATAGAGATGGCGATCGATGGGAAAGGAGACGAGTACTATACATGAAAGAATGAGGAAGTAAAGGAAGTTGCAAAAGCTATGGCCGTCTTTTGGCGTCAAAGAGCAAAAATAAGATGGATGATGGAGGGGGATACTTGTACAAATTTTTTCTTTAACTGGGTCAAGGGGAGAGCGGGGAGAAATTTTATCTTTGGGATCAAAGATGAACATGGAGAATGGATTTACGATATGGATTTGATTGGGAGGACGTTCCATAATTCCTTTGTGGGACTATATTGCCCAACTCAACAAGGAAATGCGAATAATTACAAAAGAGAGTTTGACGACTTTATGGAAGGCTTTTCGAACAGCCTTGGTAGCGATGAAAATGATAGTTTAAGAAGTCCTTTTACGGCAAAAGAGGTTAGGAAAGCGGTTTTTCAAATGGGGGCGCTCAAATCTCCGAGGCCTGATGGGGTACCAGCAATTTTCTATGAAAAGTGTTGGTATTTGGTTAAAAAGGACGTCACAAAGGCAATTCTGTCCGTGTTAAATTCAGGTATGGTTCTAAAGGAATTAAATAGGACTTTTACTGCCTTAATTCCTAAGTGTGAATTCGGAACGGGTCCAGGATTATAGGCCGATTAGCCTATGTAATGTTTTCATGCAGATTGTCTCCATATGCATCACTAATCGTATTGCTAAAGTGACGTTTTCGAAATGCTTTTGTTCATGGTAAACAAATCTCAGATAATATCCTTTTAGCCAATGAGGCAATTCACCAGATTAATTCCCACAAAAGAGGGAAGGTTGGGAGGTTTGCGTTTAAGGCTCATATGAGTAAGGCCTACGATCGGGTTAGATGAGATTTCCTTAGAGCGGTACTTAAATAGGTTGGTTTCCCTGAGAATATTATCTCTTTGGTTATGTCCTGTGTTACCACAGTCTCTTATCAGGTCCTCTCGTTAGATTTGTTTACACCGAGGTGTGGACTGAGCCAAGGAGATCCCCTTTCACCTTTTTTGTTCGTCTTATGTATGGAAGTCCTGTCACACAAGATGAGAAGAAGTCGAGCCGAAGGTTCCTTAAAAGGGATTAGTCTTTGTCGTGGTGAGCCACAACTAAATCACTTATTTTTCGCGGATGATGCGGTTTTCTTCCTCCATGATAAGGAGGAAACCCCTAGAAAACTAAGGGTTTTGTTGGATCAATATTGCCATCTTTCCGACAGATTATTAATGAAGAAAAAGTCGGGGATTTTGTTTAGCCCAAGTACTAAACTCTCAAAGGCGAGGAAATGCATGTGAAAGCTGAAAATAAAAGGAAACAAGGGTTTAGGTAAGTATTTAGGCCTCCCCACTGAATTCCAAGGGTTTAAAAGGGAAATTTTTAAGGGTATTATAAATTTGGTCATGCAACGGGTTTCTTCATGGAATGAGATTTTTCTGTCACCAGCTGGAAGACTTACCTTGATTAACTCCGTCTTATCAAATCTCTCCAATTATTGTCTATCGGCTTTCAAACTGCCGGTAAGTGTGACAAGAAAGATTAATTCGATTTTGTCACATTTTTGGTGGGCGGGGTGCAAAAAAGGTAAAACTATTCACTGGTGTAGTAATAGATTCTTAAGTTTACCAAAGAGCGAGGGAGGTCATGGAATAAGGAATATTGAATACATGAATCAAGCATTGTTGGCAAAACATGCATGGAGGATAGCCATTGATCAGGATGATCTCTTTACTCGTATCTTCAAAAGGAAACTTCTTAAGATGGGGGAAATTCGAGCGTTATTTCGATACGAAAGGGATGCAACCTTTCGTGGGGATCAAGGAGCATTCAACATGGCATGGAATTCTTGAGACAACATATGGGTTGGAAACCAGGGAAAATATCCAATCTTAATGTTTGGACTACAAAATGGGTGGGGGGAAAGTGCCCGGAACCCAGAGATGAGTTACTATCAAATGAATGTCTGCCTTTGAGAAATCTGAAAGTTAACGATCTCAAAAAAGCGGAGGAAGAGGAAGGAAATGGTATGTGGGATGAACCTTTTGTAAGATACCTTTTTCCGGGGAGAGGATGTTAATCACATCCTAGCAATGCCAAACAGTTTGTTAGATGGCAGTGATGAAACATATTGGATCCACGGTAGTACGGGGAAATATACACTGAAGAGTGGGTATGGAGTCCTCATTAGGGAAGAGATGAACATAAATGGATCAAGGAAAGATAGGGAAAGACTAGATGAAGAGAGTCGTAGTTTCTGCAGAAGGAAATTGTGGAAATTACCAGGACCAAATGTATGGAAGATTCGTCTATGGCGAATGATCTCTTACTCACTTTCTGTGGGTATAACAACCCGACCCACCACCGTCGTAACACACCTCACCTACGAGGAGATGTTAACTTTTGAGCCCGTTTTTGTCCTCACTTAAGCCCAAAAGCACAAGGCCTTGTTACTAAGTAGTGGGTGTAATCCCTTATAAACATATCACAAGTAAGCTTCATATTTCCCCGATGTGGGACAAATTCCTCTTAATCTCTTGGGGGTGTTATAAACTCCCCCACTTAAAGAACACAACGTCCCCGTTGTGCCCCCGGAGGCTGACCGCAGCCCAGCCCAGATTCCTCCCCCGCTAGGTGGGTGACGCGGGTACTCCCGACCACAGGCTCACCACACGGTCGCAGGGTCTCTCTGATACCATTTATAACAACCCGACCCACCACCGTCGTAATACACCTCACATACGAGGCTACGAGGAGATGTTCACTTTTGGGCCCGTTTTTGTCCTCACTTAAGCCCAAAAGCACAAGGCCTTGTTACTTAGTAGTGGGTGGAATCTCTTATAAACATATCACAAGCTCCATATTTCCCCGATGTGGGACAAATTCCTCTTAATCTCTTGGGGTGTTACAGTGGTGGCAAATTTTGCAAAGAGAAATATAGGGGTAGACACAGGATGTAAACTATGTTCATCAGTAAGTAGAGTAAGTAGTAGCACTGAAACCATGGAACACCTCTTCAGGGGACTGTCATGTTGCTAAAAGAATTTAGGCTTGCACGCAAATAGGTATAAGGGTTGATCATGGTGCAAATGTCCCAATTAGGCGATGGATTACTGAATGGATCAGCTATTTAAGGAAGCTTGATGATGCTGAATTTAGAATAAGAAGGTTTTTGGCCACTATATGGTGTATCTGGAGTATTAGAAATAGGATTGTTTTTAAAGGTGAACCTTTCCACCCAAGTATGATAATCAACCTATGGAATCAAGGGGTAAGTATGGCAGATTTAGCGGTCGTGGAAAAGAAAGATGGATAGAGCATGGATCCACTAAGTATCTCAAATTGGGAAGAAGTGTAACACCCCTATATACCAAGACCCCTTACCAAGGACTGCCCTAGCATATAAGGATGCTACCATCTCGGTTGCCCGAGGTAGTGAACATCATAGATAACAATAAGGGACAATTTATTATAAAAAGTTCAACGTTAAAGGTTACATCAAAACTGTCTCAAAACCAACAAACTTAAAACAACTGTCTGACAACAAAACTGAAACTAAAACTGAGCGGAAGCTACAACTGTAGAACTAGACTTGGCTGTGTCCCCTCCATCCGACTCCATTAACATGATCACCTGCTACAAACTGCTCACCACCCTCGATGGATCACATCAGGTCAAAGACAACATAAATGGGGTCAACAACCAATACTAGTCATATCATCAATGCAACATGAACAATATCAACAACGGAAGTCAATTATTCATTCTCAATCCCTTCGGCCAGATACCTATCGCAACAGGTATCCATCAGCCAGTGACAAAGCCTTGTCACCGCAGCCACTCATCGCAACAAGTGAAAACCCTAGGTTCATTAATGTGCACATCCTCCTTGTGATGGGAGTCACAAGGAGCGATCGAAGGGCGTGGCTCCCATATGGACTCACTCAGCCGGAACCGTTATTCAGCCGTAACCATCATACAATACAATTGATACCATTAATCATATCAAACTATCAATCATGCAATCGATCTCAGCAGTTAATCAACACAACACCGTCTCAATTGAATTACTGAGTAGGGAAACCCTACCTGATAGCAAATTCCGCAAGCAATCACACTCACGCAGCTAGAAAGGTTCCTCTACGAAATCACCGCCTAACAATTACAATACATATCATCAAGTAGTGCCCTAATCATGTTCTTATACAAATCTATCGAATCAATCATAAATAAATAATACGCGATGTAGATCTTAGTAATACTTACGAATTAATGACGACGGAAGGCGAAGGTCCGAGTTCTCTCTTGGCTTGGGAGTAATTAGGAATGGCTTAGGGTTTATGTGAATAATCGTAAAACTGTAACTGATGAATTCTCTTTTCCTTTTAGAGCATGTTTGGCAACTAGGAATTGGAATTGAATTCCGAAATTGAGACATTTTAAGTGTTTGCGAACATCTAGAATTTGGAATTGGAATTGGACTCAATTCCTTACCAATTTCAGCCTAGTTAAATTTTGAGTCTCTCAAATTCCTACCATATAGTAGTCATTTCAATTCCATCACTATTTACATCTTTTCTATATGCAAATTTAATCGCAATATTTTTATTTTCGATGTTTTTTCCGATCGCAAATATTTTCCGTGAAAATTTTATTTTTGTCAAAATAAAAAAATTTCGAAGACCTCGAAAAATATCCATCCCGTCCAATTCCAATTCCATGGTTTCCCAAACGAACTTTTGGAATTGGATTTGGAATTGAATTCAAACATTTTTGATTTTCTACAATTGAAATCATGAAAATGAAATCAATTAAGCGTTTCCAAACACTGCCTTATAAGAATAAACCATTCCTAATTAATCCAAACCGGTTCGCCTGACCCGTCAGACGTACTCGGCCGAGCTACAGTACTACTCGGTCGGGTACTCGTTACTCGGCCGAGCTACAGTACTACTCAGCCGAGTGTTTATGTACTCGGTCGAGTACACACACGGCAGACCTCCTGCCAAATAAGTCACAATGTCTACTCGGCCGAGTAGACCCTTAGCAGAAAACGGGGTATTACAAGAAGAGTGTAGGTTGTCTATTCGGGAGAGCAATCCAGTTACTATAATTGCGGTCCCAAATGGTTGCGATTGCATTAGGGTAATGGTCGATGCAGGATGGAAATCCTTGGAAAGGGGAGGAATGGGATGGGTAGCTCTAACGAGTACGGGGGAAAAGTTCCAAGAGGCGAGCAAGGCTATTAGAGAGGAATCGGCAATGCAAGCGGAAGCTTTGGGAATTCGAGATGTTCTTATCTGGGCTAAAAATAATGGGATATGGCATCTTGAAGTATCATCTGACTGCCTGGCTCTGATTGGATGCATCGCAGGAATTGAACGCGCTCATCATCTCGTAAAGGAGATTATTGAAGATATCCTTTTGCTTTGCCCTTTATTTCATTGTATTTCGTTTAGTTATATTCCTAGGTCTTTTAATAATTTCGCTCATGGTCTTTCATGTAAGGCCATGATAGACTATGATACCTTTCTTTACAGCTGCCAAAAACAAAAAAGAACTTGAATAGTAGCGTATATACTTGTATACAAATCCAACACTTCTACTTCTAAATAAAAAAAAAAACATGTTTATGCTTCTTGAGATGGTGGACTTGGGCAGATGTTTCAAACATGGACGTCTCTTTGATCAGGACAGGTCTGGGTCCATGATCCCAAGCCCTGGCCGCCACTTGACTCATTCCCATTAGAATAAAAACAAAAATATTTTGAACAAGACTAGATATGTGGGCCCGTGATGTGACCGAAATATACGCACTTTTACCCCTTTAACGAACCTAGTTTCGGATGCTTTTACGCACTTATTAGGGTCCTTTCGTGCTCTTTAACTTCCTATTTGCTTTTCTATTGGGTTTTGGCTTTCTTGTAGGCGGAAGAGCTAAATCGTGCATAAATGGAGCATTTCGGAGCTAAAACGACGATATCCAAGGACCTAGCTTGAAGAGGAGACGTAACCAAAGGCCTAAGTCAAGAAATGAAGCTAATTATAGTTGCCCCCACGGGCTAGGAAGACACCCCCACGGGTTTTGTGACAGGACGAAGCAAGAAGGGGCATTTGTACCTAGAACCCGGGCGACTTGGAGAGAACCCGGGTGGGTCATGCCCGACCCGAGCGACTTCCTTATGACCCGGGCGGGTTTGAAGTACAAATGCCCGGGACGGTTTCGTCACGACCCGGGCTACTCCTAATTACTCCGCCATGTCCTTGTGCGACACTCCACCTCTACTTAACCTAATCTTATACTTAGTATAAATACCCTCCTTGTAATAATTAGAGGGTTAGGCTTGACAAGCCCCCTTTAGGAGTAGATTAGAATAGATCAAACTTTAATCTTTCAACAATTGTTCTTCAATCTTGCCACAATTAATATTAATCTTTCAATAATCAATCTTTCAATACTTGTTCATTAGATTAGCCTTGAATCTTTTGGGTTTATGATTGAAGATTGGTGGCAATTCTTCATCTTTATACAAGGATTCTCCTTTATTTATGCTCATCTCCTTTATTGTTTGGTATACTTCTTAATCCCTATATTTACTTGTTCATATTTATTCAAGTTGTTCATTTCCTTGCTTATTCACCATGTTTGTTCATGTTATGATGATTGACACCATTGATTGCATGACCCATATGATAATGAGTGAGTAGTGACCTTGCTAGGACTAGTGGGGAATTATGGGGAAGATTGAAGGGTAAATTCCATACATCATGCATTATGAGTTGTTTGGTTGATTAAATTGTTGTTGTATTATCTAGCCTTCTAGTGAACATGTAATGTTTGATGAAATGCTTGAATGACAAAACTTGCATTGATTCTCTTATGTCTAAGCATACCTTGTAAGATCGAAAGCCTCAAGGCTTGCTGGACTACCTTCCAACCTCCATCGTAAGATCGAAAGCCTCGGTGGTGGGTTAGGTTAGACCTTGCATTAGACTAGTAGGGTAGGTTGGGTGTACGTGTGTCACTAGCCCTTCCCGACCTAAGGACCGTAAGATCGAAAGCCTCGGCCCTATTCTATTACGACCTCGACCAAACACTAAGACTCATCCCTTGGATTACCATTCGATCGCCCATATGAACCCACTCTTCCTAGTTTTCCTCGTTATTGATTTAGTACTTGTTATTTATGTAACAACCCGAATTTCCGGGTTTACTCGACCTAGTACTCGGTCATATAGACCTAGTGGAAACCCATTCGAGACCTAACGATTTCGCAGTCGACCGAGTAAGATGTTTAGCGGACCGAGTACGTTCCACTCGGTCGAGTAGCAGTTTCACTCGACCGAGTGACTTTCTGATGCAGGAGCTCGAGCAAGGGGTCTTTCATTTTTAATGCCAAGAGAACAGTCCATGGGACTGCCCAAAAGAATGCCATAAACTGAATGAAATTTGACATTGCATTATGAAAACATGCATACAACAGGCCAACTTTGAGACTTCATATCTAGAGTTCTACTCAAGCTTTTCCTGTGATTCTTATGTCATTATATATATTATATGTCATCTAACTCTGAGCTTTGGAATAGGACCAAAAGCTATTTTATTTTGGGAGAAAAGCACTTTCAAAGTAAGACAGACCAATCTGGAATGCTTCAGCAATTTCAGAATCTGTGGTCTGATTTCAGATGGCCATATCTCAAGATCCAGATGGAGATAATTTGAGTTGTTTATATGTATAAAATCTTGAGAGAGTCTACTTTCCAATGGAGTTGCAATTAACAGGATTCAATGAGTAGATTTTTCAGAATAAGCCTTCAAAGACTGTCACGATTGAATGCAATGCTGATTCTGAAATGACTTGTCAGTGTTCAAAATTGAATAACTCAAAAACTGCTGGATAATTTTGCTTGATTCTTTTTGGAGATGAAATATGACTCCCTTATCTTTCATTTGAGCTATCATGAGTATTTTTAACCTTCGTGAATCAAGAGATATGATGTTTCAAAGTCACAGCAGCTCTGCAGGGAGAATGCTGTCAATTCAGGAATGACCTGTCTGCATTCAAAATTCAATATCTGAAGATTGGCTTAATCATTTTGGTTGATTCTTTTTGGAAATGAAAGATGACTTCCTTAGATTTCATTTAAGCTATCACACATGATTTAATTCAACCTGAGCTGGGAAATATGAATTTTCAAAGTTGCTGCTGCTACACAGGAAATCTGCTGAACTTTCAGCCTGACCTGAACTTACTCAAATTTGAATATCTCAAGTTTCAGTCCATATTTTCAAGTGATTCTTTTTGGACATGAAAGTTAACTCTTCTAGCTTTCATTTGGCACCTATGGGGTCTTTTGATTCATCCTGAGCAAAGAGTAATCCTGCCTGCAAGATAGGGCTGATTGCAGGAATGCAACAGAAGTTTCTGTTTGATGCCATCTTCTGTCTGGGGCATTTTAATCATATCTTCTGCCAAGATTAGTACTTCCTAAGATGGATGATGATCCTAATGGCTTCCTAATGCCATGGGACGGGAGGTGACAAACTTGGTTCTCAAATTAAGTAGATTTTGACCTGAAAAAAGAGCAACAACAATTTCTGAAACAATGACAAGGACAGCTTGTGGTCCTCTGGATTTTTGCTTCATTGCCTTTGTTTTTGAGCAGTACCTGCCCCAAGCCACGACAAGTCCTCATTTATAAGCTCTTTTTAGAGCCCTTGAGCTGCCAATGACCATTCTCCAAGGCCTCACACATCTCATTTGACCTTGTGCAAGCAAACAAATCTGATTTCAGCTTTATTACTTTATGCTTTATGCTTTATTGTTTCTAGTTTTTTGTGTTCACTTTGTGTAAGATAAACTAGCTGTTTTCTTGTACTCTTTTGTGAGCCATCTGTGGCCTTAGATATAGAATTAGATGGCTTAGATCAAACCTTGGTCCCTATATAAACCAAGCAACCAGAAATTGTAACACTTAGACTTTGAATGAATGAAAAATTGTTTGAGAAAATTCTCAACTTCTAAATCTTAATTCCAGTAGATTTCTAGGATTAAGTCAGGCTTAGTGACACTTCATAGTGTTGATTAAGTACCTGGGGTGAGTCTAGTTCAGTCCTGTGCCTTGCTGTGGTCTGAGTTATGCTCATTGTGTCTGAGTTTGGTAAATTTCTGTGCTTTGCTGTGATTTTACCTAGCTTAGGCTTAAATTACTTTACTAAAATTCCTGTGCTTTGCTGTGGTTTTTAGTAGAGTGATTATATCCTTTATTTTCATTGCATTTATTCAGAAAATTATCCCAAAAAAAAAAGAGTCACATAAGCCTGTCAGAAATTCATTCCTGAGCAGGCTGTTTGTCGATTTATTTAAAATACTTAGAAGTTGAATCAGGATCTTAAATTTGGTACAGTGTTAGTTTACCCTTTTAACTAGCTTGTCACAAAATTTCATGATTTATCAACGTCATTTGCTATTTTTAAGTATTTTCCAAAGTTAACTGCGCATTGCTGAGTTTCTGTCAGATCTTCATTGCTGTCAGGAACTTGAGTGATTTATTTGAAGTACTTAGAGTATGAATTAGGGTGTGAAACTTGGTACAGTTTTAGTTTAGCCTCTTAACTAAATTGTCACCAAATTTCATGATTTATCGAGGTCATTTGCTATTTTTAAGGATTTTCCAAAGTCAGCTGCGCATTCCTGAGATTTCCTGAATTCTCAGTTTTCTGAATTTTTGGGTTAATCCTCAATTAATAACTGACCCCCTAGTTTACATATCACTTTCACTCGACCGAGTGACTGGTTCACTCGATCGAGTGCCAGCTGTCCTCACCCGTGAAGCCTTATTTCGGATTCCCCCTTATCCCTAACACAATCCACCACTCTCTACCTAACACCTTATCCCTCTAAACTACATCTCCCTCACCTAAACTCACCCTAAACAACCCTCTTCCATGGCCAAGCAAGGATCTAGGTGGAGCCACATCCTTTCCTCTATCACCTTTTGTAAGTTAACACCTTTTTCCTTTTGTTTTATTAGTTAGTAATTAGTATATGTAAGATGAGTAATTGATGGGTGTTAATAAGGGGCTTTGATGTTGTATTATAGTTAGAATGTGTGGTGATAGTTATTGTGTGATTTGCTTAGGGTGAGACGGTTTATGAGACGGATCTTACTTATGATGGATGGCTTACGGAGTATGCTAAAAGGTAGGTTAATCCTACTCGGTTTCAATATTTGGGTCATTGTATGTTTAGTGGTTAATTATGTAATTAGTCTCATATAATTAGGTTAGTTGCATTATAACATGTTTAGTCTCTAATTATGCCATTATGAGGTGATTATGGTAATTACAATGCATTATGGTTCATTGTTGGTCATTTTGGATATTGGAGGATTGGTGAAGGTAATATGGTTGTTGTGGAGACGGAGGACGATTGGGAGATCGTCTTCCGCTTGGGTCGCCTCTTGGAGCTTCCCACTCCTAGAGAGATGTGCACATTAATGGCTTGAGTTTGGAGGGGCTCGTGTGGGTGAGACACGACGTCCGGCAGGGGACCCGAGTCGCTCTTGGGCCCGGTACCACCGACGTGTTCGGAGTACCTT